>JAHQIW010005888.1:0-49528 GCA_019055375.1 Parelaphostrongylus tenuis | reverse complement strand
AACTCCAGCGATGTATTTTATTTTCGAAATGAATTCTTAGTGAGCTGTAGCAGCCAAAAGAAAATTGGGCGCCGAGCAGTGCAACAATGGCACCGGATCACCATGCATCGCCAGAAAAGGGAGGGATATTCGCAACACTGGCACCAAGCCAACGATCCATCTCAACATTCGCCACATTGAGCAAGTCATTACATGTCAACTGCCTTCTGCTTCTAATTGAGTTCACTTAATCATGAGCATATTTGCTTCGCCAACCACCAGAAAAAAGCAGCCGTTTTTTTTTTTTGAAAAACACGACGTACTTCAGTCCAAGCGTCTGTGCAAGATAGGACATCGAATGAAGGTTCAGTTCTGTTCAAAAGTTGTTTGGTGATGTTACAAGCGTAGACGTTGCGATAGGGTCAGTATTAGAGTCAGAAATTGGTTTGAGAGCACTCGTCTTTCTTTCGTCACTGCTCCTCGCTTTCTCCACGGTTGGATTGAACAGCCAGTGTGAAATAAATGGTGCAAGAAAAATCTTGGCATAAATCACAACACAGTTGTGGACTGGAATAACAATTTTGCCAAATCCCCCTTCGATGCAGTCAAAGTCTTATGGCTTTGTGGAAAGTGATCTTAATTGTGTTGTATGCCTATAAATCTCTGAAACACAGTAAATCATTTTCAACTTTATTGCCCAAAAGAAGGCCTATGAACGTGTAGAAAAATTTCAAAGTATCAGAGACAACCCTGATATTCATCGAAAAATCTACATGTTATTCGTGCCGCGTATTGATATCAAAACTGATACACACACCCCAGTCCTTCATGAAGATTCTCCAAGAAGGATTTTTTGAAAAGATTATCCGAGAAGCAACATAAACGAATGAGTGAAAGCACCTGGTTGAGCATTTCAAGTATTACTAGAATTTTATACTGAATAGAGAATCGCGTTATCATTTTTTATTCAAGAGCAGAGTATGTAGCATATAGTTTAAGCTTTGCTCCTATATACAAACATTACTTAATTGCTATTGAAACTGTAGTGCAAAAGTACGTTTCCATTGATCTCTCACTACACCAACAGGAAGAGGGGATTTTAAAAAGTGACGCTCATTAAAACTGTGTACGACGCACTACAATGGATAATGAAATCGCTAGTTCTCGTAAACAAAAGGGCATACGCGGTGGCAGATTTTCATCAAACTTCGTTTCATGGATGACATCGCTATCGTTTAACGGAGTATAAGTGGAGTAAAAGCTGTGCTCAGTGAGCTCAGCGAAGCAAGAAAAGAATTAGATTGCTTATAAACAGAACGAAAATCCAGCTCGTAAAGTTCAACTTGCGAAGGTGAACTTGAAGTGAGTAGTTGTCAGATTGAAGAGACGACCTCGTACGCGTACCTTGGACGTTCGTTCAGTGAGCTTGAACGGAAACACGAATGAGATTTTGCAAAATTGGAAGGTAGCTTAATCTACATTGTTCCTCTCAAAAAAGGAACTAACCAAATAGTGGACCCGCCAATACTCCGTCCGTGCTCTCCTTTCCAATTTAAGTGCTCTCTCAACATTCTGTTATATAGCTGAGACTTAGGGTAATACTTCAACCACATCGAGAAATCTGGGGCACCAGACGCAAAGCGTTTTAACAAAATCTTCTGAAATTTTTCTTCTCACAATGTCTATTCGATTTGCATACTTGAATCTTCGAAAGTCATCGCATCTTTAGAATTCGGAAGCTTCGACGTAGACAGAAAGGCGGAAGTGGTCGACTGTCGACCAATAATCAAGGAACGGTGCAATGAACGTCAACAGAGTGCATGCATCTTCTTGGACAAACACCGAAACAATGGGCAAACATGATCGTGACTAACGTCGACCATCGACTTGCACATTGATAACGCCTGTAGGACGGGTTATGCAATGATTCTTGCATGGGCTATCTTGTTTTGAACAAACACGAGCAAAGGCGATATTTGTGCGAGAGAGAAACAAATGGAAGTTATGCTGGGATCCTTACTGTCAGTGAAGGAAAGTCATACAGGTATCCAAGTAATAGCAGAGCAAATTATGAAGAAAGCGTTTTCAGGCTTGAATTAGAAGATTCTATTATAGATATTGATATGGATCAGAGACGAGAAGATAAAAAATCACTTGACTATCAGCGCAAGTACGGCTAATGATAAGATCTCTTGAAACTGTAAGATAAATGTACTAATAGCGCCTTCCATGTCTATAAATCTACGGTTTGCAATTTCACTGATTAGAGCGCAATTCCACTGCAACTCTAACGAGTTTGGCACATAAGTTGTGAGGCACCAGGCGTATACGTTGAGCTTAGACTGTTGAAGAGGCTTGAAGGGCATATACCTGCCAGTCCTACAAGTAACGCGTAGTCTTACGGTGACCTGATACGGAATATATTCGTGTCTCGATGTACGACACTTATACATGATTAACTAAGCCTAATATCTTCCAGATATATCTGTTATTTCAGCCGTGTGATATTCGGTAATATCGAGTCTACGTAACTACCAGCAATGCTATTTCTTTGCTTTATTTGAGAAATGGTTCTTATACGTCTCCCGTCATATCGTTTTGCACTGCAGAGCGTACAAGTTCTGCCACTTGATATGTTACGTCACATTCAGCGTCACAAAGG
The DNA here is from genome assembly GCA_019055375.1 of Parelaphostrongylus tenuis. Taxonomy (NCBI): domain Eukaryota; kingdom Metazoa; phylum Nematoda; class Chromadorea; order Rhabditida; family Metastrongylidae; genus Parelaphostrongylus; species Parelaphostrongylus tenuis. The sequence goes on along the minus strand of JAHQIW010005888.1, from coordinate 46,887 downwards.
TCTTTTAACTTCAGTTTCGGTTGTTGCCTGAGAATTTCACCTCTCTATGAAACTAGCGGATTAGTGGTCGATTCAAATATCATTGCAGTCTTGCAGATAGAAAAGCTAAGGCGTTTGTGGATTACTGTAGAAGAATGTTGGGAAAGAGGGGGAGCCAGCACCTTGCTACCTGGCAATCTGCACCACTAACCTCTCTGCCTCCAATAGTTCAAGGGCATTTTTTACACGAAGAGAACAGTTCCCTCAAAGAAACGTCTTACTTGCACCTAGCTTAAGTATTCACACTGATGTACATATATGTAGACACAGCATTCATAGGTAAAAGCACATTAGATGTCCAAAACTGCTTTAAAGTATGACTGAGTTTAACGAAGTGATAACATAAAGCACTGAACAATTATGTTGTAGAAAACGTGCCAGTTGGTTTAGAATTCTTGAAATGAGCAACATGCAGAAATTTCTCAATCTGCAAACTAACTCAAAACGACTTAAGTGAAAAAATTTGAACTTCTCCATGACCATTTGTGAGACGAAGAACTTTTTGAAGCTGGGTAATGACGGCATTCAAATGAGGCTTTCTCACCATCTAACTAGGGAAAGATATTTTTTGCACAAGGTTTCGAATTTTCTCTGTAACTTTAATCTAAGCAACGTTAAAAAGGTGTTACTGCGCACGTTCGAGGAATGAAGCAGCCGGAGGTTTAAACTCCTTTTTTAAACAAAACGACTTCATTGTGACGTCAACGTTATTATTTTTGAAAATACACAGTTTCATAAGTAAGCTTTAGCAAACTTTTCAAAAATAAGTGGACGTTACCTTGACAGAACGGTGGGAATAGTATTATTCGTCTATTATCATTTGATTTCGCTTGAATTCACACGTTATGCCGTCCATTTGATTGTAGTTGGTACTGAATAACAAGCGGAACTATTTGGCCATTGAGTGTAGCAACGTCTTTTTACAAATGCACTTGTACACTATTTGTCAAATGTGGAAATAAAAAGCCTCCATTTCCAATCAATCACCATTTGTCCTCGATCATTGTTTCCAGTCACCTTTCATAATACACTTCGATATTGTTAATAAATCACCTTTGTAGTATTTGAAACAAAGACTCCTCAACAATTTTTATGATGCCCCAGTTTATTTCAAATCAGTGTGTTTCTTTTCAAAATAAAGTTATCATATTGTAATATGTCTTACAAATTATTGATTTTACTCCGCAACTGAATTACTCCATTAAAAAAATAAAAGGATAAAGCTCTCGGCGTTGATCAATCCCTGAGGGATGCGCCATGCATTCGACTTCAATTTTTAACTTCGTTTGAGGTGATTGAATGCATATCTGGCCTTTACAATGACTCGCGGTGGCCTCCCGCTGAACCGAGTCAGTGCTGCTTATCCTCCCAGACAAGTGTGAGACCTGTCTGGTACCAATTTACCGACCCCGCAGGGATGGATGGCTTGGTGAGCCATGAGCGCGAGATCGAACCATTGACCTCGTGTGCGACGCAGGGCACCTCTAACCACTGCGCCACATGCGCTCTTAATTACTCCATTATACAGTTTTTATTCCTTCTTTAAACTAACCTTAATTTTATAGAACCTGTATTTTTCATAATGTTTTATCCTCGGAGAATATCATAGAGGTTAACCTGGATGTCGCAAAGCTATTCGGTAAGAAAACATCAATAGGAATATCTACTCTGTGATGCTTATTACTTCCTGTTAATTTTTTTATCATTTAATGCAGAATGGTGATGCTGTTCAACACGAACGAGGCATTGAGCCTGCCTCCAGAATCACCAAACATCCCCTTTTTACATAGCGTGGAAATTGGTACTAAGCTCGTGTGGATCATCTGGACTTGTTCGCAACATAAAAGATGGCGTATGCTTGTACTGAATATTTTCAAGTGCTCGAGTGTGGGTGCCATGAAAATTTGAACGAGGATTGAGTAAACTATAAGTAAAGTCGTGAGAATCATAAAAATCCTACTATACAGGTTTGAAGTATGGATAAGAGGAATGCGAATTGATTTCAAGAGTGCTGCAATGCGTACAATATGTCATTTCAGGTCGTGTAAACAAAACTCAGAAGATTTTGAATGTGACATGAACTTTTACAATGACAGAGACTTCAGTAGTTTGACGTAGGAGTTATTTGACAGGTCGGATTTGCAAGGAATCTTTTGCGGAGCCATAAACTTTTCTGAAAACTACTGCGAGCAGATTTCTTCAATTGATCTTTTCTAGAGTTAAAGCTTGATAACTTTTCCCAGTGGGAGTCGTTGAGTTGAACACGAGGGCACGATGTAGGATGATCTTTGTTCTTAATACTACATCTTGGATGGTCTGGAGAGCTGCTCAGCCCGCTTTTTCTTTTGCTGAAAATATGGAACCAAATCATTCAACTACATTAATCTCCCAACCTACATAAACGCTATTGGAGCACTCGAAAATGCTTATTTTGTTGAGCGTAAGTGAGGTATTCAATGCAATCCATTCTTCAATATCATCATTTATGTAAAGTTTGGCTCGAAACCAATCTTTCCACAAGCGTTGTCGAAACCAGCCAGCATTCGTCCCATTTGGCTACTTACACTTCGTGCCTGGGAGCGACATCATCAACAAAGCGAAAGTAGTGCAATCGTTGGTTGCCGATTGATACCTTCTTGATCCGTTTCACAATGTTTTTCCACTGTGCGGTTCCAGTACTCCTGAAATACAATTTGGTTTTCGTCTTTCTTTTGAAAGTGTAGAATACTGGTCAAGAGCATTTCCTTGCAATCCAGAGGGAAATCTGACTGTGGTGTTCCATAGCGCGTTTGTTGTTGACTTCGGATGGTGGTGACGGTGGAGTTGGCTACGCATGCGACGCGACGAGCACATAACCACACTGCAAAGACGCCCCCAATTGCTAATCTAGCGGTAAATAATTATGACTAGACTGCATCGTCCTAGAAAACCTCAGTATTTGGGTTAATGTTAATAAGACTGCACAAAATGGCAATGCCTTGGTGTGAATTTTTTGTACACACTTGGAAAGAACTAAACTGTGTACTGAGGATCAATGTCTTGGTTGTCCTTGCTTCCATGAATGCTTTTGTCTCATGTGAACCAACATTCTTTTAACACTTTGGTGACCACCGTTGATAAGCAGGCGGCGTCACACCATCGCTTGCGCGGCACTCGCTAGCCGGGGCACCTGCATTTCTGTGCGATACAGTCGCTGTGCCTGCGCTCTGTTGCAGCAAGCGCCTTCATTCCAAGCCGCCGTCTCCGTAGGTGACTGAGAGCGTGGGAAAGTCGAGAGTGGGAACGAAGACAGAGGAGAGTACGCCCTGGTTTGGATAACCACTTGCTAGGAAGCTGTCATAAACCATCAGTTATATCGTCACATTGATTCGTTCCCTAATATTGATAGCCGGCTACCACTTAAAGCGTAGTAATGGGTGATGATGTTCGACACGAACAGGAAGGTGGATCAGTCCTACCTGCGCACATCAAACATCCATCCTTTCAAAGCGTGGGAAATGAACAGTGAATCGGATGATCCGAGATTATGCGGATTTCTCCAAATCACAAGAGATGATGCATGCTTGTACTGACTATATCGGAATTGTTAAGGTTAATAATAAGGTTTGTTGCATATGATATCGTCGAAGCCGTACGCTATGCAAACAACAATCAAGTACTCTGAAAGAACGCCGCGGAGCTTGCTTCACCGTAAGCTGAATTTAAAGTTCGTCGTCAATTCCTCTGTATAGGAGTGGTCTTTCAAGGAACGGACTGAACGAGAAGGCACCTTGTATCTGACGAGGCTGTAAAGCCGAAAGATGTGTAGTGCATTGAATGAGTGCCCATAACAGATCTCACGAAAAGTTCAAATTATATTGTCAGATCACATTGTTCTTGAGCGAGGTCTTTAATAGATCATCGAAAGGTTTATCTGGGAATAGTCAATTGTAATTACACTGAAATTTTGTACGAATATCGTTTAGAACATCATACAAGGATTGAGGAGGATAAAAATCCTTAAAATAGAGGGAAGAGCACAAATTTCCTTGTCTTTTTGAATCTCTTTGAGTTATGGATGAGAGATAAGCGAAAAGAATACAAGAAGTGCTGCGATACTCAAAATATGTCATTTCAAATCATTTGGAAAATTTCGAAGAGGATTTCTTCGGCGGATAGACTTTCTAGCGTTGGGAAGAATCTCTAGCACTTCAACATAGAAATTATGTGACAGATCAGACTTATTGAATTGCTGGAAAGTGGGCACGATGTCGGATGCTCTTTGATCTCTTTGCTACATCGTTGATGGTCTTGAATGATACTCAGCCTATTCGTTTGTGCTAAATTGTGGAGTTTAATCGCTCAAACACACTAATTTCCCCATCTAGATAATCTCAACGGGAGCATTCAAATATATTCGTTCCGTAGAGCATGAATGGATACTCAGAACTACTCGTCTTCCATGAAAATCAATTTTGTGAGATTTGATCATCGACCGATCTTTTCAGGAATAAATCTATCCACAGTTGATCATTTGGCTACTCTCCAGATTATAATAGCGAAATTATCAAGAGAGCAAAAGTAGTGCAATCGTTGACTGCTGATTTAGCGGTAACTAGTTCTGGCAAGACAGTACCGCCTTCATCAACCGCAGTGCTCAGTATTAATATCACTACATAGAGGTGTATGGTCTTGGTTGTGAGATTTTTCACAGCTTATTTAGAGTAAAATAAACTGAACATCAAAGCCTAGTTTGTTCAGAGCTTTTGTAATTGCTACTGTCTCAATTGAGTTGCAAAAGTCGAAAGTTTACTAGAATAGACAAAGTATAGATAGAACAGTCCCTTCTATTTTGCAATACTATAGTAAGTCTTGCTATGCTTTGGATGTGGTCTACGGCACTGAATCATTTTTGATTCTGATTACACGCATGACAAATCTTTGCCCAGTGCTCTGTTAGTCCTGTTAGAGGCGACAGAAATAAGATGTTCACAGACTTCAGACATCAGGAGGACTGGGTGGGTGTTGCTGACGAAACATAGAAGTTAGCCTTTTTAGCACATTCACACCAGTTATGTACGAGATTGTAAGAATTTTTGCATAAACCCCTTTTCCTTAAGGTGGCTAGCTTCATCTAACTCTTTTGTCTCTCAAGTATGTTTTCACCTTCTCTCCATATTCCAATGACAAAAAAAATGCAGTAATACTAAAGATTAATTTTTCGACATCGGAAAGACGTAGGCGACTTCAGAGACGCTCCGAGCACGTCTCCTTGCAATCGCGAGGACGACCAGGTCAGAGAGTCTCGGAAGTAATCGTTATTGATGACGCGTTGGAAAGTGGGATTTTACCCGACTGTGCATCAGAACCACTCACGGCCACGTACCTCTCGCTCCTCCCGTTACTCGCTCCATGCTAAGAGTTGTTTGGATAAACTGATGCTTATGGTCAAGCTCGGTTTACGAGAACGTAGCACCGCTAGGACCTCTACGATCACATCATGTTCCTGCAAGCAGTTTTTCTCTGGTGTCATAGACAGAGTGAAATGAGTCGCCCAGTCTTGTCACAGAGAGGCCGCCGACGACACATTTTATTCTTTTTACTCGCATTGATAGATCTTTTATGGAGGATTTGCGTGCAAGTATCCGCGTGATGTAAGTACAGATTGTCACTTTGTCCATTGCGATTTCGGCCATTTAGTTCGAGAATTCGAGATTTTGATACCTTCTCCGTTCTCGCGCATTTCAACGCTGGTACTGGAAGGTCTTTTGGAGTTAAAAGGAAGAGGCCTTTTTTTATTATTCACTATTTCGTAATCAATGTATAACTTTTTGAACTCTGGACATGGGATACTGGAAATTGCGGGTAGCTTTCCAAACTCTTCTGGGGTGACATGAAGAAATTATTTGTTGCAAGTGGCTCTGAAATCTCCCAGGCACTTCTCATTCAATGATTTCAGACTTTTGAAGAATTTTATAGGAAAAAGGGTCGTCAACTTGGCGCTGCACAAGCAGAGAGTTTAATGCCTAAATCTAGTTGAGTTTCTAGTAAGCACATATTCACTTCTGGTTAGTGTTTGATTTTCCCAGGTGGAAAAAAGGCCGTGTTTTCGAGGCTAACCGGGCAACTTTAATATATGCTGATAATTTTAATGAGTTATTTACTCAGTTGTGGTCTAAAATCTATTTTATTTACTGGTCTATTTTCCGAAGTGCTCAAGTTATGGGCACTAAAAATCAACGTATCGCAGTAGGTGAATTGCGTCAAACGGGAAAAAACAGCCGACATTGTTGAAATCGACTAGTTTCAGACCAATATGTATCCACACAGCCGTGAAAAGTCTGGAAGCGGCCGAAGAGATTGAGCATCTCTTTGAAAAGGTCGTTCAGCTACCTCATCTACTCCAGAGAACATTCAGAAGATTCGTTGCCGAGATGAATGAAATCCAGAGCGTCCGATGCGCGAAATGGCAAAGAAGCTCGTATCAGCTAGTGGACGTCCGAAATAGTGTCAAAAATAAGTTGACGCCGTGTGTCTAAAGACTCGCCAAATGATTCGTTTGATCGCTGGGGCTAGGACGTCGGAGAATACAGTGTTTTTCTCCTTGAAATATCTAAAATTGGCAAAATTTTACGAACTCTGCATTTCTGTAATGTCATACCACCTATAGCGCCTTTAAAAAAAAGTATTGTTGATCATAATTCATTTATTCAATATCCGCCAGCGTAACTGGCTTTAGTGTTGATATTGGTTTTCCAAACGAAACCTTGAGGGTTGGTTGCTGACGGATTGATTCAACTGTACAAAGGAAGAGTGACTGAGAATCTTTTTATTAATAGCTTGTAGCGGCGATATGATGGTACACATATTATCCAATACTGTTGAGTGATATGCAATTCGGTTGGGACTCGAACTTACATTCACCATTTTCGTAGGAGTGTGCAAATCATTGTACTGTCGGGGCTCGTTCTGCAATCCAAATATTATTCGACCTCATTCGCTGTACAAAAACTTTTCATAGGAGTGTTAGTAAACACTCTAGAGCTTAAATTTCTGGTTAGACTCAACTGTGGCCAGTTTCCAAAAAAGCCCTTTATAATGCTGTGAAATCTGCATAAAATTACCTTTTACATTAGCAACTCAATTCAATTAAAACTTCTCTGAAAGCACGAAAAGCACATGAACGTGTAGAGAAAATCCTCTAACATTAGAGTCCAACGTTTTATCTGGAGTTTCTTGAAACATTTTCTAATTGATTAACATGAATGTACATTCCTATGGCCCGCGGAAGGGCCATTCGATTGATCGGCGTGTTGAAACGGCCACATCCGCTCGAAAGCCTGAATATCTGGATATTATGCTACCTGCTCTTTTTTCAAAAAGATCCATTTATAGCGCTTTAGCAAAAAGAAAACGTTTATGTTTCACATGCGCGCTTTTCTTACACGGTAGAGCTCTCCATTTAGAGTATCAGGCACCATTCAATAACGTAATTTTCGATGATTCCCGGTGTATCTATATTTTTGAAGAGACCGCTTCACTGAAGTGTAGCAGGGAAAATAAGATTTGTTCACATATGGGGCATCTGTTTTTGGCTAATCGATGAACTAAGAGAGAGGGTAGTAGGTTGAGATGTCCGCGGTTTTAATGTCGCATTCGATCGATGGCGCTTATGCGTTACTCATGTGAAGTGCGATTTTTGTTATTTGATTAGGAATTTTTTTTCACTTCGGAAGAATCTCTAAGCGAAACGCATGAAAACAGATGATTCTAATGCTACAGGATTTTCTTTACGCTTTTATAGCTTTTCGCGCTTGCAGTGAAGTGATGAAGAAGCAAGCGGCGAGTGCAAAACATAAGTTAATCTTGAATGTCTCAGCGTCATAAAAAAGTCTTTTTGAAAAAAGAACACATAGTACAGTGGCTAGAGGTTCAAGCTTTCGAATGAGAGAAGGCGCGACGTCGCCTACCTATCAACGTTGATCGTCAAAGGGCTAAAGTAAGCGCTCCTTTATTTACGCAGAGGGCACAGACGCAGAACAGAGTGAATTAGACATAGAAGTCACTATCCTTGCGCAGAAACATGATACCTCAGCTCAAGATATTCAAGAAGAGTTCCGGATCAGTGCAACGAATCCAATGATGATGATGTGAACCAGTATATAAACTGTTGTTTGATGTGTGAGATACACTACGAATCTGTGTGATCTCCGTCCGGTGATCTCTACTTTAATTTCTGGGTGGAAGATATATAAAAAGAAGTGAATATATTGAATGTTGATTTTGTACTTGATGTGATCGAAATCTGGGCCTAGTGATTTCTTCCAAAAAAGCAATGGAGGTATACGACTAATTGAATTGTGCCCAACCTGATCTCTAAAGGCTGCGAAGAAGACGAGGCTGCCGAAAGCCAGCTGTTCGAACAAAGATTATGATAATACTTTGTGCCTTGCTTGAGAAGAAAATAGTGAATTATTGATGATGCCAAGGTCAGCAGATAGTCGGTCTTAGGAATTCACTGGAGTATTTCCATTTTTCAGAGCGCATGTGGCGCAGTAGTTAGAGGTGCTCTGCGTTGCACACGAGGTCAACGGTGTGATCGCGCTCCCATGGCTCACCAATCCATTCATCCCTCCGAGGTTGGTGAATTGGTGTCAGATTGGTTTCATATTCGGCCGGAAGGATAAGTAGCACTGGCGAGGTGCAGCAGGAGGCCACCGCGAGTCATTGTAAAGGCCGGATATGCATTCAGCCACCTCAAACGAAGTTAAAAATTAGAGACGATTGCATGGCGCATCCCTCAGGAATTGACTGATGCCGAAAGCTTCAACCTTTATCCTTTTATTTCACCTTTCATTTAAATTTGTATAATCCATTTGCTTCTATCAATAAAAATGAAAACGCGCTGTGTTATTTCTACGACACAGATATTGCACTTACACGAATTTTGAAAGGCATTTAATGGCTTTCCACTTTCACTGGAGTAATATGCCGTTATTTATGAGAGAATCGCCAGTATTAGAGAATTGATACGACCGCAATATTTAATTGCTTTTCAAGAACTAAGCAATCAGTTGACAAGGGAGGTGGACCACATAGCGGAGCCATGACAAAGGCTATGAATTCCTCTCCTTTTTTTACCTATATTTCAGAAAATTTACGAAAATGTTCCATCTTTTTTTGGAGAGGGCGCAAATACGTACATACATGTTGGTCGGTGGGTCCCATCGCGATGGTCCTGAATGCTCGTTCCGATCGATAACAAATGCCTCGTCACTTGAGTCTCCCCCCCCCCCCCCCCAGGAATTCTGTGCGGAGGCCTCACCAGGTACTTGAAGAAGGGTGCTTGGAGCGGCATCACAGGCTGTCATCCCGGATCAACTAGTGAGTTAGTCTCAATTAATATCGGCCGCGTTGTTCAGATATTTCAAATCTGCTACGTTTTCGTTCATTAAAATAGTAGAGTTAATTATTGAAACTAACCGTTTCACGAGTTTTTTGTGCTTATCTCTCCGTGCTTATCGCGATTTTTTCAATTTTTCTTCTTTCGTTTCTCTCCGCCTTTCCTTGTGTGCCTCAAGAAACACCTTTATTTTATAGTCAGCTCATTGAAAACTCTCAAAAGGCTCGAAGCATTTTACCGGGTTATCTGATTATTGCTGATTTTGTTCAAAGTCGAAAGTGAAGGTATCATCAGAAACGGTTTTCACCCAATGAACACTATTACAGAGAATTTGCATACGTTCTTTGCTCATTAAATAGAGAAAAAGTGTGTTTTGTTGCAAATTGTGAGAAGCTGCGATCTGATAACATCTTGACTTGCTGATCGTACTCTTTTATTAAAAATGATCGACGAACTTTCTTGCAATTAATAACCTAAGCTAAAACTCCAAAACGTCTGTTTCTCACAACACCCTTCACTTTCTGCGATATGAAATATTGAATCTTTTCGGTTACAAACTAACAAATGAATATATTCTACCCATTCCTTGTAAAAAATTCCCACAGGAATGTTAGTAACCATTCTAAAGCTGAAATTTCTGGCTAGATCCATTCGATCATAGGTGGTTTTTAAGAAGACCCTTTTATAATGCTGTAAAATTTGAAAAAAATCACGTTTTACATCAGCCACTCTATTCAGCTGTTGTTCCGCTGCAAGCACGAAAAGCACATGAACGTGTGAAGAAAATTTTCTAACATTAGAGTCGTACGTTTTATCTGGAGTTTCACGAAGCAGTTTCTAATTGAATAACATGAGTCGTACTTTCCTGTGGCCCGCGGAAGGGCCATTCGATCGATCGGAGTGTCGAAACGGCCACATCCGCTCGAAAGCCTGAATATCTGGATATTATGATACATGCTCCTTTTTCGAAAAGATCCATTCATAGCGCTTTAGCAATAAGAAAACGTTTATGTTTCACAAGCGCGTTTTTCTTGCACGATAGAGCTCTTCTTTCAGAGTATAAGGAACCATTTAATAACGTATGTTTAAATGATTCCAACAATGTGCTTAATTTCTGAAAAGACCGTTTCACTGGAGTGTATCAGGGAAAATAAGATTGATTCACATATATGGCATCTGTTTTTTTTTTTGGCTAATCGCCGTACTAAAAGAGAGGGCAGGAGGGTGAGATGCCCGCGATTTCAATATGACATTCGATCTATGGCGCTTATGCGTTACACATGTGAAGTGCGATTTTTGTTATTTGATTAGAATCTTTTTCCCACCTCGGAAGAAACTCCAAGAGAAACGGATGAAAACAAATGATTCTGATGCTACGGGATTTCCTTTACGCGCTTATAGCTTTTCGCGCTTGCAGTGAAGTGATGAAAAAGCAAGAGGCGAGTGCAAAACATAATTTAATTTTGAATGTTGCAGCGTCATAGAAGAGTCTTTTCAAAAAAGAGCACGTAGTACAGTGGGTAAAGATTTAAGCTTTCGAATGATTACTAGCGCTTTTATCTAAATTTCTTTCCAGCGAAAAGGGTTGCTTCTTCATTTGTTCCCCGATAGAAAAGAAGGACCTTTTCTTTTAATTTGAAGTACTCACTCGTATTTGTTATGAAGTTGTGTTCCAGATCGCTGTATTTTGGTGCGTTTAGGCTCAACGTCGAACAGAAACTTTTCACTACTACGGAAAAGTTTATGTATGAATAATGCTGCTGAACTTTGTATGTGCTAGTTTATTGGGTAAAAACCAATTTGTGAAGAAGTTGGATAACAGTGTTGTTGAACTTTTTGGAAACTCGAAAATAAGAATAATCCAAACTAATAACTTGGAGAAGAAGTTTTGAGAAAATGCTCGTAGAACATTTATTTATGCATCTATCACAGCCGAACAGAGACAAAACTAATAGTCAAAGTACCCCCCTTCAGCTTCAAGCATTTTTTGAACCACCTGTACATCGTACTTTTGCCAACTTTGTCTTCGCCCCAAGCCTGATTGACGGCTTCAATTGCCACCGTTGCATTTAAATCCAACAGCCATTCGGGCATCATCAACAACGTAATTTGCTCGCTTGTTAACTCTATTTTGAAATAAATAGATAATATCCCGCTAGGTATACACAGAGTCCGAAGGCATGCCGGAGTGCTTGTGATACAGTTCACCATTCTTGAGCAGGAGCAAAAACATCAGCGTGAAAGACACTTGGGGCGCTCTGGATAAACTCGACCAATCCAGCTATGAACCCAGGGGAGAATGCCTCGTAATCACCCGTGGTATGAGTCAGTATATAAAACTGTTGCTTTGATGGGTATAGTGCATTACTGGCCTATGTGATTACCGTTTCGTTATTCTTCGCCTGTTCATTCAGTGGAGGACATATAATAAAAAGCAGTGAGTATGTTAAAGGTTAACTTGTGCTTGGTGCGATTGAAATCTAGTTCTGACAGTTTTCTCTAAGAAAATGATTGAACTGTTTGACTGATGGATTCTGAATAACATTGACCTTTCCAGGCTCTGACGGAGGCGACCTTTGAAAACGTTACCTGTTTGAGTGAATAAAGTTTGGATTTAACACCTCGTGCCTTGCTCATGAAAAAGAAAGAAATAAAAGTAGATAAATTATATACCTACCAACGCGAAAGAAGGCGGGCTTTCAAAAGAGCCCAAAAACACATAAAATGGCAGACACCCAAAAATGTTACAAGCATTTTCTCAGAACTCTTCCCCCAACCTATTATATAAGGAGTTGAAACGAAGAAGAGTTAATAATGATGGAATAATTCCGAATGCTCAGTGCTACACCGGAATCCAATTTAGTGGAATCAAAGGAGGCTGAGGGCGACGAAAACGAAAAAGTGCCCATTGAGCAGCAGTCAAAGGTCAGATTTACGAGTCGTGATCTGGAAATTGTCTTCGTGGAAATGGGAGTGTAATAAAGTGAGCTTACAGATATCTCTTTAGCCGCGCTCTGCAAAATTTTAAAGCTCGTGTTAGATTTAGTCGCTACAGTGGAATTCCTCGGATATAAAACAATAGAACATTTCCGCAGTTATCAATATTCGATGCAGTTTTCAATCGTGGATTCCTTTGGAAGGGATCTGGTTGCTGCAGAAGCTATTTATTTCTGACTTCTTAATGACTTTCTGCAATTTCAGCAGCAGTGTTTTCCAATAACTCCATGGCCGTGAGGTCGTACGACATTAAATCGAACGTGTGTTATAGGCGCGCTGCGAAAGCCTTAGCCTGCCATAAAAATTTGGACCAGTTTTCGGGGAGTTTTGGGGCAGCGAATTCTTCGACGGTAAAGTTAGTAAGGATTAACAGCTGGTAGTTACTGAATTGTTTCGCTCTTATACCTCCGTGGACTGGCTAAGACGAAAGGCACTGTGCAAGTGACGAAACTGTCAAGGCTGAATCACGTGTATCGCATTGTACAAATGGCCATAACATACCATCTGCATGGTTCAGAAATTATTATCAGGCGCACTGAAATTTGAGCGCTTTCTTGAGAAAACACTCGAAACGAACAGTATTCATGATATTTCATAATAGCAGCTAAGAACAATCGAGTGTACAACACTGTCACTTAGTGATTTCTTTCACTTATAGTACGTGTTAAGAGTACGTCTGTATATGTAAAGGAGGTTGGGTACTCCCCAAGAAGGATTGGCTAAAACGAAAGACACAGTGCAGCCGAAGAGACTATCAAGGCCAAAACACGTGTATCTGGCTTCATAGTTGGCTCATAACACTACATAACATGTTGGCTCAAAAGATTTTTACCGGACGTATCAAATTTTGAAACACACGAAGCAAGCGGAATTATCAGGAATATTAACCCCTAACAGACGGCTATAGAAATCGATGCGCGCAGAGCGAGTTGTGCGATTTTCGTTGTTTGATTAAGATTTTTTCTTCTTTGACAAAAACTTTTGAAAATCTGTATTACTTCGATAGAAGAAAATTTTCTCTACTCTCTCATGTGCTATTCGTTTAGTTATACATGTTTTTATAGAGAAAAACGCTGGATACGTACGCAATCGTACTGAATATAGCATTCAATCAATTGTAATACGTTGCACAAAGGAAATTACATGGTAAATCTTTAGTTTCACTCTTTCTGGCTTTATACGAGACTCAAGAATTATCATAGTAAATAAATATTGGAGATCAGCTAGTACCTCTGCTATCGACCGCTCCTTTACGGACCCGCTCAAAACGACATAATCTGATGAGGATATGACTTGTTTTGATACTATAGGTCCAGTGATATATTGGCACCTATTTCGTCTGTTCGGACTCATCAGTAGCAACTTCATTCGGTTCCGTCTGTCCTTGAAGTTAAATAATCCTCTAAAAGAACTGGTACCTATCAAAAACTAATCACCCCAGGTTGGATGATGGTTTTACCTGACATTGTGGTGACCGGCAATCGAGCTTGCGGCTCTTTAATGAATCATACCTCTGTTGTTGACTGCTCTTTTACAGACCCGCTCGAACCGATATAATCTGATAAGGCCCATCACATATATAGTACTAGATCTATCGGCTCAAAACAAGTCACATTCGAGGTCGACGGCTGAAATATGATTTATTATAAAAGCTGTAAGCTCGACTGCCGGTCACCACAACGTCAAGTAATACCATCATTTGACTTGGGGTGACTACTTTTTACTCGACGTCGATTGTTTCAGAGGATTATATAGCCTCAAGGGATCGAAGGAACCGAAGGAGGGTGCTACTAATGAGCCTCAATAGGACGAAATAGGCATCTATATAGCAGTGGACCTATCGGGTCAAAACAAGTCACATCCTTATCAGATCAGTTAGTATTATGTCGAAAATAATTATACACGCCGTGTTTGGTACCTGTTAATTGATCAATTGAAAACTCTTATTACAACTAAGGTTATATCAATCATTTGCTTAATTCTACTTATTCAGAAGTGAGAGAAGGTTGAGCATTTATGGATAGTGGAAGAATTCTGAGCGGAAAGGGACAACCCGTGTTTGAGTAAGAAGCTTAGAACATTGGCTTTATGGGAGCTATTGGTTAGAAATAAGTATATCAGATAAGTAATCTCGAGACTTTTCTCTATCCGCACCCACATTCAAAGAAGTTTTTTTTACCTCTTTGAGGTTTTGGTAATTATTCGGCAGCTTGAGTATTGGGAATCGGAAGAGAGTGTTTTATTTTTCAATGGCTTCTATTCTATACTCATAAAGTGAAGTAAAATTTTTTTCACACTCAAGCCTCTTTCTTTGGATGGAGGTTATTATTAAGACTTGTAGTAACTATTCGATAGCACAGATCTCGAACGATCTCAACGATGAGCTTGGTTTTTTAGGACATTTTGATGCGTTGTTACACGTAAAAGATTCTTGAGTTTCGCACTCGAGCGCCGTGCCGATCGTGCAGCGCAATGTGCATGTAATGTGGTGAGCGCCGAGTATAAAACTAAATATTCTTTTGGATGTAGTGAAGCAAAAAAAAGTCCTTCTCATAAACTAAGCTTATTTTTCGAAATTGTTAAGAACTGTGTTACTGAATGGGTGTGAAAGCCTGAGGGAAAAGCCGCGCCTAACTATAAATACTCAGATATGCAACACAGTTATATTCTTATTGCTACAGCTTATAAAGGGAATTTCTCTCAAATGCAAGCGCACCAATTGTACTCGTGATTTGAGCTATCGACTAGTTATGCACGGCGCCGGTTTGATACCAATGTTGCAATATTCATAGACATAATGGTGGAAGTCATGCTCCTCGCATGTGAAATGCAATCTTAATTTCAGTGTTGCAGCACATTGAAGAGTTATCTCGGAAAACCAAAAAACATATTGAATTGGCTGAGGTGTGTGCCAACGCAAAATTTCTGAATTTTCTGAGGGAAAGCTTTGCTTATCGAAAGATGCTTGAGTGTTGAATAACATTTCCTTTCACTGCTACAGCGTAATATAAAGACCTCTCGAGAAGTGAAATACACTTTTCGATTTTTCAAGAGTTATTCTATGATAACTACCGAAGCGTCCAGAAAGAGGAAAGAATGCGCTTTTTTTCGGATATGTACTAATAGAGGAAGTACCGTATCATACGCAATAATGAATGCGCGCTGTTCCTATACCTACTCGAGCTAGATATTAGAATTACCTCTTCATAGACCTCTATTAGAAATGTTTAATTTCAGATGTGCTTTCAAGCCAGGTTCTCATAAGACAGGCGATACAAATGCACAATAGGGGTTGAAGGTTTGTTAATTTTTTACAAAGACGTGGTATTGCCGCTGAAACATAAAGGATTCCAAAGAAGTATTCACTCTCTATATCAAAAAACCTTTGTAAAAGGTTCATTCGTAATATTCTATTCTTTATGTAACGATGAGATGAATCTCATGCATAAACTTCACTCATAACTGCCAATAAACCACCAAAGGTCCAAGCGGCGCGAGTGACAATTTAGGCGTGAAATATGACCTCTTTTCCGTTTTTGCAGCGTTCTGTGTTAATTTTCAGGAAAGCAATCACATTATCAGAATTTTCAAGATTTGAGCTATCTAATGATTTACAAAGCTTTATTGAATACCTATATCGAAGTCCCAAAAAAGCAAATGAAAATAACTGAGTGTGAAACGTAATTTTACCTCTGCACCTGTAGCGTAATAAAAAGTACTTCTGTAATACTGAACAGAGTATCAAAATTGGAGAGGTTTCAACTTTCAAATAATAACCGAATATCTCGGAGAAAACTTTTATTCAAAGAGAAATGCCTTCAAGCATTCATGTACTTCATTTGATACACGTCGTCATCTAGGGCTTAAGCCATGAGCCATGAGCCTGTATAGCACTTAGGCTTTAATAGGTCGAAACATGATATAACCCTCCCGGATTATTGTTGTTTGAGAAAGGTCTATAAAAAAGCGGTCAGATGGGGATGTCTCATCAAGAAAGTTTGAATGTTGCTTAAGTGCATAACGAATATTTTATAGCGGCATCCATCTCAATGTCTTTAGAAGTTCGCAAGTTTGGAAACGAGGCGCCTGAGAAAGACGAATAACTAAAGAAAGAAGTGACCCGTAGAAGTCCGAAACACTCGACTCCGAGGCATCATCAAAAGACGTTGAAAAGTCTCCTGCTATTGAATAGAAGGATTTTGGCGATCAGTTCAAACTATAACATGTCCAGTGAGTCTTAGACATATAAATGCTTTGCATTCGTACCCAATGTTAATTACCATTAATGCCGCTCACGTATTTCCACCATTCAGATGGGAATGCCCTGAATGCTACGTTTGGAATGACGCTGAGACATGTTCCCGTTGTGGTATGAGGAGAAGCACAGGGAACGTAGAAGATGCAACACCAAAGCATCTGTAAAATGTTAAGTACCAAAGTGATACATGTGTCATATCTGTAAAAAATGTAGACAACATACTCCGTAACATAACCAATGTTGTCTATCTCTTCTCAGGTCTACTTCATCAACTTGTATCTTCTCATCATGTATCTTCATATAATTTGTTTTCGTAACTTTATATTTATGAATCGAAGGGCGATCGAAGTCTTGATGCACTTCAACTATGTTTACTGTAAGTGCTTTAACATTACCATAACACAAATTTTCTCACAAAAGGTTAGTGAAGTAGATGAGCTTTTTCCGATGAATGTACTTTGCACATGCATTATCGATAAAGGCGTAATCGCTAATCTTATACTGGAGCCTTTATCGTTCACTTTCACTTTATTCTTCTCTAGCCTATGACCCACACTTTGACGAAATGGATATATATTGCCGGAGTTGACTCTAGGCTCTTCTTCCTTTTGGTATTCGCTTACCGATTATTCTCTTGTTAACGCTATTTGTGATCTTACTTATAACCCATTGCTATTGTTGTACTGCTATTATGAAGATAAACGATAATGCAATACAAGGAGTTTGATCCAGAAGCAACTAGTAAAAGTCCCGCGTGGCCTGAGCAACTCGAACTACTCAATGTAACCACTGCACTGCCTTTGCTACAGTACCAGTGATTCATGTGTTCGATCAAAAATTAAGCTCCAGAATGATTCACGTGTTATCTCTGTGGATTTCAAAGTACTGAGGTGATTCATGTGTTGTATCTGTAAGAAATAAGGTACTAAAGCATTTGATGTGTTAGATCTATGAAAAATAGGGAAGCAAAATGATTCATGGAGTAGTAGCATGAAATATCTAACAAACTCGCGGCTTAAAATGTCGATTCATACACTTCTGCATGTGTCCATTTAGGAGAAGAGCATTGATCTAAGCACATATTTTTCTAATTATGTGTGAAAGTGGACAAACTCCCTTTAGGGCTTGTTCGGTGTTGGACTTACGGCTTTTTCCACGAAGCAGTTATCAGGATTGCCTATGACTTGCAGTTTTCAGTGGTCAGCAGTTGCTTATTACGATCCTTTATCGACACATTTTAGGCGATAGCTGTGACTCGATATACTGAATACATGAAGATCAATATCGATTACTGAACAATCTACTAGCCAATAGGATTTTTTTCACTCAACCGCTTTTGGCGGTTTATGATGTTATTGACATATGATGCTGAATGGTTTCGAAATCTTTTGCGTCTGGTGGGATTCGAACCAGCATTCCACGCGATCCGGGGCGTGTGCCTTAACCCGTTGCACCACTGGCGTCTCCTTTGCCACCATTCTTTCATCTCCGGGTAGAGTGAAATGCGGGTTCGAACCACAACTGACGCAAAACTTTTGAACATGACTCCACATCACTGGATATATGTGCAACATCACGCCACCGCTAAAAGTGATTGAATAAAAAGAAATCTGTTTGATCATCACCCAGTATTTGTCACTGTGACTGGATTCAATGTCGATATCGACTAGGGCTAAACCGTTGACGTTGATTTTTGACACGAAGATGCGTTGTAGCGTAGAGTGTTGGCAAAATAAGCGTCAGTAATGCAACGAGTTAGAGCAAGCCTCGCCTCACGTGAAATTTTTGCGAAACACTCAACATTATTGAATACATGTGCTCGTCAATAATGCATTTCAGAGCCAGTGATCTCATATTTACAAGCGCAGGACAATGCTTTTCAGGCTAGACAAAGCATAAAAACTTTGTGTATGATATCGGTTCAGTAGAAGAATTAAGGTGATCATCATAGAGGTGGAGCTATGGTGAGAGCACTGGCTTCAATGTCAACTTCGACATTTTATTTTTGTTCACGGATCTCCATTATTGAAGGATCATTGCCCGATCAGTCTTGAAGACACTTCAAGTTTCCCCACATGAGAGAATTAAGCATCAACTAGAAGAGAACACGAACTTCCTAGAGATTCAGCTACATTCAAGAATTGACCTTGTGCTTCTGCAGCGCCAATTTGACATACCTAAATTCAACAAGTCAAATTGGGTAATAGTCTGAAATGAAGTAAATGAGAAGTACATGGAACATTGTGGAGCCACTTGTAACAAATAATTTCTTTGCTGTAATTACAGCAGAAATTGGAAAGTTATCCGTAATTGCCATGCCACGTTTAGAGCTCAAAGAAGCTATACATTGGTTACGCAATAGCGAACGAATAAGAAGCCGACCTCATTTCTTTGACTCCAAAAGAGCTCCCAGTACCGACAGTGTGGAAATGTGTGAGAAAGGAGAAAGTGTTAGAATCTCGAGACCAAAATAAATGACCAAAATAGATGCAAAATGACAACAGACAAAGTGACAATCTGTATTTAAACACGTGTGGATTTGCACGTCAATCCTTCACGATATCAGTGCAGGTAAAAAGGACAAGATTTGACGTCGTCGGCTTCTTTGTGACAAGACGGCGCTACTCATTTCACTCCGTCTATGACGCCAGAGAATAACTGATTGCAGGATTGTGATCGTAGGGGTCTTAGAGATGATGCGTTCTCGTAAATCGATCTTTATTATGAACTTCAATTCATGTAAACAACTCTCAGCACGGATAGCGCGAATGTGAGTAAAACGATAAGGAACAATTCGCGCCTTGACAGCCTTCGTTCCTATTATGCCATTATCTAGCTGTGACAAAAAGGAAGCCGAAGCACTCTGTACAAACTTTGAAAAGTTTTCCAGAAAAGGCCACACACTCTTCAAGGTTATGAAGATTTTGGCAATATATTTGGGGAACAACGCCTTAGAAAAGCATTAAGACCGAGAGACTGGAATGCAAAGAACAGGTCTAGAGACTGGCCGAGATTGCTATGACGATTAAACCATCCATTATAACTCATGCTAGTTCAACAAAGAGTCATCGATGGTAACCACATCTTAGAAAATCGAAAAATCTGTCTCATCTCTGCGGTATCTCACAAGTGTGGAGGTAAGGATATGGTTGCCTTTAGCCCGTGCGATTCCACGTTGGCGCCTCAGCTCGAGAGTATCCAGAGACAGGCGTTTCTTCGTGCATTGAAACTATCCCCCTTCATAGCGCTTACGTGAAGATGTTGAATGAGTCAGTTGTATTCTTCATGAATGTTGTCAGCAACGACATTTTTTCCAGGAGCCGACTAGTGACCCTAATACATCCGTTTATGGTAGTTTTGAAATTTCGCTGTTTAAACTTAGCGGCTAATCGAGAAATAAAGCGCTGCGCGAAGGAGGCGACGGTCTAATTCAATATAGAATTTAGAAGAAGCAGCGACATCAGTTAGGGAGAACTCTCGACTTATTGAGATTGATCTGCTTCGTAATGGTACTCTCCATTGGAAAACTCCGACGTCTACCGCTGAGACAGACGGTTTTGGACTTGTGTGTTTTGACATGATAAATTCAGAATCTCACTCACCCTATTCGTTTCTTTCTAATCCGTGGCTTCCAATGTGACGTTCATCAGACTTTCTTCTCAGTTCAATTTACGCATTAAAATCTCCAACAAGAACCTTGAACAGCATGCGGTCCTCTCTGAAGGACCTTTCGAGGTCAATATAAAAGATTCGACTTTGTCTTCGGCGTAGTTTGAAGCTGGTGCTTAAGCAAAGAAGATGGTCAACGCCGGCAGTGATCCACATCGCTTTAATTGCAGTCGTTGATTCGGGTTGTCGGTTGTTCAAATGAATCGATGTTCACAGTCAAACTCGTTTTATAGAAAAGACCAAGGCGGCCAACATCTGAACTACAGATTTTAAAGGAATAATTCTTAATCGCTGTCATGAACGGCGTGAAGTGGGTGGCGTCTACTCGTGTCAGCCAGGACAGTGACGTCGTACTTAATCCTTGTAGCTTGCACTAATAGATCTTCTACAGCGTATTCTTATGCAGTGTTACGTGGTGTTATAAGCACAGATCGTCACCTTAGCCCGTTCCTATTTTGACAGCTTAGTTTGGCTCCGAGATTTTAACAACCTCTCCCCACTCGCAGTACCTGACGCTGCTGTACCGATGACCCTTTCGTAGGCAGAGGCCCGAGGGCTATTTATATTACTGTTCTGAACGTTTTGAAACCTAACGTGCAAGATGAACGTGGGGCAGGGCACTCCCAGATGGCCCGCCATCATCTCCCGGAGGAGTAGGAGGAGCTAATTAGTTGAAGGCGGCTCCTAAGCATCTCCCATAATCTTCTTAGCCGTTTAATTGCTAGCTTTGTGCCGATCTGACTCGTTGAAATATGGTCTATCAAACAGGCGCTACAGAAGCCAGAAATCTCATCTCTTGACTCCAAGTGCGTCTCTGTAAAGCACACGGTTGCTTTGGTTCAAGTTTAATTTTCTCTTCACTGCCTGAGCAGGCGTCACGTGTACGCGCGGCTAACCGGGCTCAGGAATCCCTCATAAGAAAGGATTAGTAAGAGGATCATGGAGTGAATATGCAAATATTGTAATCAATGTGAAAATGTACACCTTCAGTACATGTTTGAGCCAGGCTGCTAATGAGAACCGACGGTAGGATCGTCAGATGTTATGGTCTTATCCTATCTGAACTAAGCGTTGTTCTATTCTTCACCGACGATATAACGTCTCGGACATTGGAGAGAGTCTGTGGAGCGACAAATTCGCCCTCTTTTGATTCATATGACGAGAAGAGGACATGACGGTTGAGCACATCTAAGACTTTTTCCATTGCCCTTCTGATAGCGTAAGAGTCTTATCAGGGCGTCGGAGTGTAATCATCTTGGTCTTGTAATTGGCGAGGCTTTGGTGGGCTTTGCGGAGACTCTTTCCAGCTCCTCCCTTAACTGCTGCTCGTCTCTCTTTGAAATCTTCTTTTATCGTTCTTCTGCTCCGACATGAGGTTTCGGTTGCCCGTAGCTCGTGCAATTTCACGCAACTTCCATGCCGCCAACGTGAAGAAGTACAAAAAAAGAAGCTGTTGTAATCTTCGTCGATGTTGCCAACAACGGTATCTTCCCAAAAACCGATTGACAGCTTGAATACATCCCAGTTTATGGCATTTCTCGCATTTCGTTTTCAAATTTAGCTGCTTTTTCTCCTTTCCCGCGAAAAGTGAAATGTTGCGCAAAGAGACGATGGTGATCTTTTGTAGTACTTAGGAGCAAGATCTACATGGACCTAGCAGAACCTTCGATTACTTAATATGTGGTCTAGTTCGTTATGGTGCTCTTCATTAAAGGACTCTCACGTACGCCGTTAAGGGTGACTCTTTTGAAAATGTGAGTTGCCGTGAGCAAATTACATAGTCATGACAGACTCAGATGGCTTCTTACCCTGCTCGTTCCACTGTAGTTCGGAGAACTCAGCAGATGTTCTTCAGGCGAACTTTTAGGTCCAACTTTCGCTTTAAAATTGCCAACAACCATGAAAAATGTATGGCCCTCTCTGAAGAGCTTTCCGACGTCCATAATGGTGCGCGACCAACGAAAACAGCCAAATTAGCATTGTTCCACATCGTTTCAACAGCAGTCTTCCAATTTAAATGTTAATTGTTCAACTGAATGTTCGTCATAGTAAACTCGATTTGACGGGAATGCTAACGCTGCCAAAAACTTTGTGATCACATATTCCAAAAACAATTCTTCTGAGGTGTCATACACAGCCTGAAATGGGTGGCGTTTTCTCGTCTCAGCCAAGCCAAAAAAAAGTTGTACCTAATCGTTCACGCTTGCATTAATAGAATTTTACAGCGGAAACGTATGCAAGGATACGTGCGTTATAACCACAGATCATCACTTTATTCCGTTCTGATTTTGGTAGCTTAGCTTAACCAAGAGATTTTAGTAGCCTCTTCGTACTCGTCCTACCCGACGCTGCCATACCGGCGGTTCCTTCGGAGTCGCAGAAAACTGGACCATTTAAATGGTTTTGAGCGTTTTTGATACCCAACGTGTAATTTCTAGGCTTTAAATGTGGTTACTAGGTACTCATGAGTAGCATGCCCCTTAGCACGCTTAGTTCAGATAGGATAAGACCATAACATCTGACGATCCTACCGTCGGTTCTCATTAGCAGCCTGGCTCAAACATATACTGAAGGTGTACATTTTCACATTGATTACAATATTTGCATATTCACTCCATGATCCTCTTACTAATCCTTTCTTATGAGGGATTCCTGAGCCCGGTTAGCCGCGCGTACACGTGACGCCTGCTCAGGCAGTGAAGAGAAAATTAAACTTGAACCAAAGCAACCGTGTGCTTTACAGAGACGCACTTGGAGTCAAGAGATGAGATTTCTGGCTTCTGTAGCGCCTGTTTGATAGACCATATTTCAACGAGTCAGATCGGCACAAAGCTAGCAATTAAACGGCTAAGAAGATTATGGGAGATGCTTAGGAGCCGCCTTCAACTAATTAGCTCCTCCTACTCCTCCGGGAGATGATGGCGGGCCATCTGGGAGTGCCCTGCCCCACGTTCATCTTGCACGTTAGGTTTCAAAACGTTCAGAACAGTAATATAAATAGCCCTCGGGCCTCTGCCTACGAAAGGGTCATCGGTACAGCAGCGTCAGGTACTGCGAGTGGGGAGAGGTTGTTAAAATCTCGGAGCCAAACTAAGCTGTCAAAATAGGAACGGGCTAAGGTGACGATCTGTGCTTATAACACCACGTAACACTGCATAAGAATACGCTGTAGAAGATCTATTAGTGCAAGCTACAAGGATTAAGTACGACGTCACTGTCCTGGCTGACACGAGTAGACGCCACCCACTTCACGCCGTTCATGACAGCGATTAAGAATTATTCCTTTAAAATCTGTAGTTCAGATGTTGGCCGCCTTGGTCTTTTCTATAAAACGAGTTTGACTGTGAACATCGATTCATTTGAACAACCGACAACCCGAATCAACGACTGCAATTAAAGCGATGTGGATCACTGCCGGCGTTGACCATCTTCTTTGCTTAAGCACCAGCTTCAAACTACGCCGAAGACAAAGTCGAATCTTTTATATTGACCTCGAAAGGTCCTTCAGAGAGGACCGCATGCTGTTCAAGGTTCTTGTTGGAGATTTTAATGCGTAAATTGAACTGAGAAGAAAGTCTGATGAACGTCACATTGGAAGCCACGGATTAGAAAGAAACGAATAGGGTGAGTGAGATTCTGAATTTATCATGTCAAAACACACAAGTCCAAAACCGTCTGTCTCAGCGGTAGACGTCGGAGTTTTCCAATGGAGAGTACCATTACGAAGCAGATCAATCTCAATAAGTCGAGAGTTCTCCCTAACTGATGTCGCTGCTTCTTCTAAATTCTATATTGAATTAGACCGTCGCCTCCTTCGCGCAGCGCTTTATTTCTCGATTAGCCGCTGAGTTTAAACAGCGAAATTTCAAAACTACCATAAACGGATGTATTAGGGTCACTAGTCGGCTCCTGGAAAAAATGTCGTTGCTGACAACATTCATGAAGAATACAACTGACTCATTCAACATCTTCACGTAAGCGCTATGAAGGGGGATAGTTTCAATGCACGAAGAAACGCCTGTCTCTGGATACTCTCGAGCTGAGGCGCCAACGTGGAATCGCACGGGCTAAAGGCAACCATATCCTTACCTCCACACTTGTGAGATACCGCAGAGATGAGACAGATTTTTCGATTTTCTAAGATGTGGTTACCATCGATGACTCTTTGTTGAACTAGCATGAGTTATAATGGATGGTTTAATCGTCATAGCAATCTCGGCCAGTCTCTAGACCTGTTCTTTGCATTCCAGTCTCTCGGTCTTAATGCTTTTCTAAGGCGTTGTTCCCCAAATATATTGCCAAAATCTTCATAACCTTGAAGAGTGTGTGGCCTTTTCTGGAAAACTTTTCAAAGTTTGTACAGAGTGCTTCGGCTTCCTTTTTGTCACAGCTAGATAATGGCATAATAGGAACGAAGGCTGTCAAGGCGCGAATTGTTCCTTATCGTTTTACTCACATTCGCGCTATCCGTGCTGAGAGTTGTTTACATGAATTGAAGTTCATAATAAAGATCGATTTACGAGAACGCATCATCTCTAAGACCCCTACGATCACAATCCTGCAATCAGTTATTCTCTGGCGTCATAGACGGAGTGAAATGAGTAGCGCCGTCTTGTCACAAAGAAGCCGACGACGTCAAATCTTGTCCTTTTTACCTGCACTGATATCGTGAAGGATTGACGTGCAAATCCACACGTGTTTAAATACAGATTGTCACTTTGTCTGTTGTCATTTTGCATCTATTTTGGTCATTTATTTTGGTCTCGAGATTCTAACACTTTCTCCTTTCTCACACATTTCCACACTGTCGGTACTGGGAGCTCTTTTGGAGTCAAAGAAATGAGGTCGGCTTCTTATTCGTTCGCTATTGCGTAACCAATGTATAGCTTCTTTGAGCTCTAAACGTGGCATGGCAATTACGGATAACTTTCCAATTTCTGCTGTAATTACAGCAAAGAAATTATTTGTTACAAGTGGCTCCACAATGTTCCATGTACTTCTCATTTACTTCATTTCAGACTATTACCCAATTTGACTTGTTGAATTTAGGTATGTCAAATTGGCGCTGCAGAAGCACAAGGTCAATTCCTGAATGTAGCTGAATCTCTAGGAAGTTCGTGTTCTCTTCTAGTTCATGCTTAATTCTCACTGTGGGGATACTTGAAGTGTCTTCAAGACTGATCGGGCAATGATTCTTCAATGATGGAAATCCGTGAACAAAAATAAAATGTCGAAGTTGACATTGAAGTCAGTGCTCTCACCATAGCTCCACCTCTAAGTTGATCACCTTATTTCTTCTATTGAATCGATATCATACACAAATTTCTAAAGCTTTGTCTAGCCTGAAAAGCATTGTCCTGCGCTTGTAAATATGAGATCACTGGCTCTGAAATGCATTATTGACGAGCACATGTATTCAATAATGTTGAGTGTTTCGCAAAAATTTCACGTGAGGCGAGGCTTGCTCTAACTCGTTGCATTACTGACGCTTATTTTGCCAACACTCTACGCTACAACGCATCTTCGTGTCAAAAATCAACGTCAACGGTTTAGCCCTAGTCGATATCGACATTGAATCCAGTCACAGTGACAAATACTGGGTGATGATCAAACAGATTTCTTTTTATTCAATCACTTTTAGCGGTGGCGTGATGTTGCACATATATCCAGTGATGTGGAGTCATGTTCAAAAGTTTTGCGTCAGTTGTGGTTCGAACCCGCATTTCACTCTACCCGGAGATGAAAGAATGGTGGCAAAGGAGACGCCAGTGGTGCAACGGGTTAAGGCACACGCCCCGGATCGCGTGGAATGCTGGTTCGAATCCCACCAGACGCAAAAGATTTCGAAACCATTCAGCATCATATGTCAATAACATCATAAACCGCCAAAAGCGGTTGAGTGAAAAAAATCCTATTGGCTAGTAGATTGTTCAGTAATCGATATTGATCTTCATGTATTCAGTATATCGAGTCACAGCTATCGCCTAAAATGTGTCGATAAAGGATCGTAATAAGCAACTGCTGACCACTGAAAAGTGCAATTCATAGGCAATCCTGATAACTGCTTCGTGGAAAAAACCGTAAGTCCAACACCGAACAAGCCCTAAAGGGAGTTTGTCCACTTTCATACATAATTAGAAAAATATGTGCTTAGATCAATGCTCTTCTCCTAAATGGAAACATGCAGAAGTGTATGAATCGACATTTTAAGCCGCGAGTTTGTTAGATATTTCATGCTACCACTCCATGAATCATTTTGCTTCCCTATTTTTCATAGATCTAACACATCAAATGCTTTAGTACCTTATTTCTTACAGATACAACACATGAATCACCTCAGTACTTTGAAATCCACAGAGATAACACGTGAATCATTCTGGAGCTTAATTTTTGATCGAACACATGAATCACTGGTACTGTAGCAAAGGCAGTGCAGTGGTTACATTGAGTAGTTCGAGTTGCTTAGGTCACGCGGGACTTTTACTAGTTGCTTCTGGATCAAACTCCTTGTATTGGATTATCGTTTATCTTTATAATAGCAGTACAACAATAGCAATGGGTTATAAGTAAGATCACAAATAGCGTTAACAAGAGAATAATCGGTAAGCGAATACCAAAAGGAAGAAGAGCCTAGAATCAACTCCGGCAATATATATCCATTTCGTCAAAGTGTGGGTCATAGGCTAGAGAAGAATGAAGTGAAAGTGAACGATAAAGGCTCCAGTATAAGATTAGCGATTACGCCTTTATCGATAATGCATGTGCAAAGTACATTCATCGGAAAAAGCTCATCTACTTCACTAACCTTTTGTGAGAAAATTTGTGTTATGGTAATGTTAAAGCACTTACAGTAAACATAGTTGAAGTGCATCAAGACTTCGATCGCCCTTCGATTCATAAATATAAAGTTACGAAAACAAATTATATGAAGATACATGATGAGAAGATACAAGTTGATGAAATAGACCTGAGAAGAGATAGACAACATTGGTTATGTTACGGAGTATGTTGTCTACATTTTTTACAGATATGACACATGTATCACTTTGGTACTTAACATTTTACAGATGCTTTGGTGTTGCATCTTCTACGTTCCCTGTGCTTCTCCTCATACCACAACGGGAACATGTCTCAGAGTCATTCCAAACGTAGCATTCAGGGCATTCCCATCTGAATGGTGGAAATACGTGAGCGGCATTAATGGTAATTAACATTGGGTACGAATGCAAAGCATTTATATGTCTAAGACTCACTGGACATGTTATAGTTTGAACTGATCGCCAAAATCCTTCTATTCAATAGCAGGAGACTTTTCAACGTCTTTTGATGATGCCTCGGAGTCGAGTGTTTCGGACTTCTACGGGTCACTTCTTTCTTTAGTTATTCGTCTTTCTCAGGCGCCTCGTTTCCAAACTTGCGAACTTCTAAAGACATTGAGATGGATGCCGCTATAAAATATTCGTAATGCACTTAAGCAACATTCAAACTTTCTTGATGAGACATCCCCATCTGACCGCTTTTTTATAGACCTTTCTCAAACAACAATAATCTGGGAGGGTTATATCATGTTTCGACCTATTAAAGCCTAAGTGCTATACAGGCTCATGGCTCATGGCTTAAGCCCTAGATGACGACGTGTATCAAATGAAGTACATGAATGCTTGAAGGCATTTCTCTTTGAATAAAAGTTTTCTCCGAGATATTCGGTTATTATTTGAAAGTTGAAACCTCTCCAATTTTGATACTCTGTTCAGTATTACAGAAGTACTTTTTATTACGCTACAGGTGCAGAGGTAAAATTACGTTTCACACTCAGTTATTTTCATTTGCTTTTTTGGGACTTCGATATAGGTATTCAATAAAGCTTTGTAAATCATTAGATAGCTCAAATCTTGAAAATTCTGATAATGTGATTGTTTCCTGAAAATTAACACAGAACGCTGCAAAAACGGAAAAGAGGTCATATTTCACGCCTAAATTGTCACTGCGCCGCTTGGACCTTAGGTGGTTTATTGGCAGTTATGAGTGAAGTTTATGCATGAGATTCATCTCATCGTTACATAAAGAATAGAATATTACGAATGAACCTTTTACAAAGGTTTTTTGATATAGAGAGTGAATACTTCTTTTGGAATCCTTTATGTCTCAGCGGCAATACCACGTCTTTGTAAAAAATTAACAAACCTTCAACCCCTATTGTGCATTTGTATCGCCTGTCTTATGAGAACCTGGCTTGAAAGCACATCTGAAATTAAACATTTCTAATAGAGGTCTATGAAGAGGTAATTCTAATATCTAGCTCGAGTAGGTATAGGAACAGCGCGCATTCATTATTGCGTATGATACGGTATTCCTCTATTAGTACATATCCGAAAAAAAGCGCATTCTTTTCTCTTTCTGGACGCTTCGGTAGTTAATAGAATAACTCTTGAAAAATCGAAAAGTGTATTTCACTTCTCGAGAGGTCTTTATATTACGCTGTAGCAGTGAAAGGAAAATGTTATTCAACACTCAAGCATCTTTCGATAAGCAAAGCTTCCCCTCAAAAAATTCAGAAATTTTGCGTTGGCACACACCTCAGCAATTCAATAATGTTTTTTGGTTTTCCGAGATAACTCTTCAATGTGCTGCAACACTGAAATAAAGATTGCATTTCACATGCGAGGAGCATGACTTCCACCATTATGTCTATGAATATTGCAACATTGGTATCAAACCGGCGCCGTGCATAACTAGTCGATAGCTCAAATCACGAGTACAATTGGTGCGCTTGCATTTGAGAGAAATTCCCTTTATAAGCTGTAGCAATAAGAATATAACTGTGTTGCATATCTGAGTATTTATAGTTAGGCGCGGCTTTTCCCTCAGGCTTTCACACCCATTCAGTAACACAGTTCTTAACAATTTCGAAAAATAAGCTTAGTTTATGAGAAGGACTTTTTTTTGCTTCACTACATCCAAAAGAATATTTAGTTTTATACTCGGCGCTCACCACATTACATGCACATTGCGCTGCACGATCGGCACGGCGCTCGAGTGCGAAACTCAAGAATCTTTTACGTGTAACAACGCATCAAAATGTCCTAAAAAACCAAGCTCATCGTTGAGATCGTTCGAGATCTGTGCTATCGAATAGTTACTACAAGTCTTAATAATAACCTCCATCCAAAGAAAGAGGCTTGAGTGTGAAAAAAATTTTACTTCACTTTATGAGTATAGAATAGAAGCCATTGAAAAATAAAACACTCTCTTCCGATTCCCAATACTCAAGCTGCCGAATAATTACCAAAACCTCAAAAGGTAAAAAAAACTTCTTTGAATGTGGGTGCGGATAGAGAAAAGTCTCGAGATTACTTATCTGATATACTTATTTCTAACCAATAGCTCCCATAAAGCCAATGTTCTAAGCTTCTTACTCAAACACGGGTTGTCCCTTTCCGCTCAGAATTCTTCCACTATCCATAAATGCTCAACCTTCTCTCACTTCTGAATAAGTAGAATTAAGCAAATGATTGATATAACCTTAGTTGTAATAAGAGTTTTCAATTGATCAATTAACAGGTACCAAACACGGCGTGTATAATTATTTTCGACATAATACTAACTGATCTGATAAGGATGTGACTTGTTTTGACCCGATAGGTCCACTGCTATATAGATGCCTATTTCGTCCTATTGAGGCTCATTAGTAGCACCCTCCTTCGGTTCCTTCGATCCCTTGAGGCTATATAATCCTCTGAAACAATCGACGTCGAGTAAAAAGTAGTCACCCCAAGTCAAATGATGGTATTACTTGACGTTGTGGTGACCGGCAGTCGAGCTTACAGCTTTTATAATAAATCATATTTCAGCCGTCGACCTCGAATGTGACTTGTTTTGAGCCGATAGATCTAGTACTATATATGTGATGGGCCTTATCAGATTATATCGGTTCGAGCGGGTCTGTAAAAGAGCAGTCAACAACAGAGGTATGATTCATTAAAGAGCCGCAAGCTCGATTGCCGGTCACCACAATGTCAGGTAAAACCATCATCCAACCTGGGGTGATTAGTTTTTGATAGGTACCAGTTCTTTTAGAGGATTATTTAACTTCAAGGACAGACGGAACCGAATGAAGTTGCTACTGATGAGTCCGAACAGGACGAAATAGGTGCCAATATATCACTGGACCTATAGTATCAAAACAAGTCATATCCTCATCAGATTATGTCGTTTTGAGCGGGTCCGTAAAGGAGCGGTCGATAGCAGAGGTACTAGCTGATCTCCAATATTTATTTACTATGATAATTCTTGAGTCTCGTATAAAGCCAGAAAGAGTGAAACTAAAGATTTACCATGTAATTTCCTTTGTGCAACGTATTACAATTGATTGAATGCTATATTCAGTACGATTGCGTACGTATCCAGCGTTTTTCTCTATAAAAAACATGTATAACTAAACGAATAGCACATGAGAGAGTAGAGAAAATTTTCTTCTATCGAAGTAATACAGATTTTCAAAAGTTTTTGTCAAAGAAGAAAAAATCTTAATCAAACAACGAAAATCGCACAACTCGCTCTGCGCGCATCGATTTCTATAGCCGTCTGTTAGGGGTTAATATTCCTGATAATTCCGCTTGCTTCGTGTGTTTCAAAATTTGATACGTCCGGTAAAAATCTTTTGAGCCAACATGTTATGTAGTGTTATGAGCCAACTATGAAGCCAGATACACGTGTTTTGGCCTTGATAGTCTCTTCGGCTGCACTGTGTCTTTCGTTTTAGCCAATCCTTCTTGGGGAGTACCCAACCTCCTTTACATATACAGACGTACTCTTAACACGTACTATAAAGTGAAAGAAATCACTAAGTGACAGTGTTGTACACTCGATTGTTCTTAGCTGCTATTATGAAATATCATGAATACTGTTCGTTTCGAGTGTTTTCTCAAGAAAGCGCTCAAATTTCAGTGCGCCTGATAATAATTTCTGAACCATGCAGATGGTATGTTATGGCCATTTGTACAATGCGATACACGTGATTCAGCCTTGACAGTTTCGTCACTTGCACAGTGCCTTTCGTCTTAGCCAGTCCACGGAGGTATAAGAGCGAAACAATTCAGTAACTACCAGCTGTTAATCCTTACTAACTTTACCGTCGAAGAATTCGCTGCCCCAAAACTCCCCGAAAACTGGTCCAAATTTTTATGGCAGGCTAAGGCTTTCGCAGCGCGCCTATAACACACGTTCGATTTAATGTCGTACGACCTCACGGCCATGGAGTTATTGGAAAACACTGCTGCTGAAATTGCAGAAAGTCATTAAGAAGTCAGAAATAAATAGCTTCTGCAGCAACCAGATCCCTTCCAAAGGAATCCACGATTGAAAACTGCATCGAATATTGATAACTGCGGAAATGTTCTATTGTTTTATATCCGAGGAATTCCACTGTAGCGACTAAATCTAACACGAGCTTTAAAATTTTGCAGAGCGCGGCTAAAGAGATATCTGTAAGCTCACTTTATTACACTCCCATTTCCACGAAGACAATTTCCAGATCACGACTCGTAAATCTGACCTTTGACTGCTGCTCAATGGGCACTTTTTCGTTTTCGTCGCCCTCAGCCTCCTTTGATTCCACTAAATTGGATTCCGGTGTAGCACTGAGCATTCGGAATTATTCCATCATTATTAACTCTTCTTCGTTTCAACTCCTTATATAATAGGTTGGGGGAAGAGTTCTGAGAAAATGCTTGTAACATTTTTGGGTGTCTGCCATTTTATGTGTTTTTGGGCTCTTTTGAAAGCCCGCCTTCTTTCGCGTTGGTAGGTATATAATTTATCTACTTTTATTTCTTTCTTTTTCATGAGCAAGGCACGAGGTGTTAAATCCAAACTTTATTCACTCAAACAGGTAACGTTTTCAAAGGTCGCCTCCGTCAGAGCCTGGAAAGGTCAATGTTATTCAGAATCCAATCAGTCAAACAGTTCAATCATTTTCTTAGAGAAAACTGTCAGAACTAGATTTCAATCGCACCAAGCACAAGTTAACCTTTAACATACTCACTGCTTTTTATTATATGTCCTCCACTGAATGAACAGGCGAAGAATAACGAAACGGTAATCACATAGGCCAGTAATGCACTATACCCATCAAAGCAACAGTTTTATATACTGACTCATACCACGGGTGATTACGAGGCATTCTCCCCTGGGTTCATAGCTGGATTGGTCGAGTTTATCCAGAGCGCCCCAAGTGTCTTTCACGCTGATGTTTTTGCTCCTGCTCAAGAATGGTGAACTGTATCACAAGCACTCCGGCATGCCTTCGGACTCTGTGTATACCTAGCGGGATATTATCTATTTATTTCAAAATAGAGTTAACAAGCGAGCAAATTACGTTGTTGATGATGCCCGAATGGCTGTTGGATTTAAATGCAACGGTGGCAATTGAAGCCGTCAATCAGGCTTGGGGCGAAGACAAAGTTGGCAAAAGTACGATGTACAGGTGGTTCAAAAAATGCTTGAAGCTGAAGGGGGGTACTTTGACTATTAGTTTTGTCTCTGTTCGGCTGTGATAGATGCATAAATAAATGTTCTACGAGCATTTTCTCAAAACTTCTTCTCCAAGTTATTAGTTTGGATTATTCTTATTTTCGAGTTTCCAAAAAGTTCAACAACACTGTTATCCAACTTCTTCACAAATTGGTTTTTACCCAATAAACTAGCACATACAAAGTTCAGCAGCATTATTCATACATAAACTTTTCCGTAGTAGTGAAAAGTTTCTGTTCGACGTTGAGCCTAAACGCACCAAAATACAGCGATCTGGAACACAACTTCATAACAAATACGAGTGAGTACTTCAAATTAAAAGAAAAGGTCCTTCTTTTCTATCGGGGAACAAATGAAGAAGCAACCCTTTTCGCTGGAAAGAAATTTAGATAAAAGCGCTAGTAATCATTCGAAAGCTTAAATCTTTACCCACTGTACTACGTGCTCTTTTTTGAAAAGACTCTTCTATGACGCTGCAACATTCAAAATTAAATTATGTTTTGCACTCGCCTCTTGCTTTTTCATCACTTCACTGCAAGCGCGAAAAGCTATAAGCGCGTAAAGGAAATCCCGTAGCATCAGAATCATTTGTTTTCATCCGTTTCTCTTGGAGTTTCTTCCGAGGTGGGAAAAAGATTCTAATCAAATAACAAAAATCGCACTTCACATGTGTAACGCATAAGCGCCATAGATCGAATGTCATATTGAAATCGCGGGCATCTCACCCTCCTGCCCTCTCTTTAGTACGGCGATTAGCCAAAAAAAAAAACAGATGCCATATATGTGAATCAATCTTATTTTCCCTGATACACTCCAGTGAAACGGTCTTTTCAGAAATTAAGCACATTGTTGGAATCATTTAAACATACGTTATTAAATGGTTCCTTATACTCTGAAAGAAGAGCTCTATCGTGCAAGAAAAACGCGCTTGTGAAACATAAACGTTTTCTTATTGCTAAAGCGCTATGAATGGATCTTTTCGAAAAAGGAGCATGTATCATAATATCCAGATATTCAGGCTTTCGAGCGGATGTGGCCGTTTCGACACTCCGATCGATCGAATGGCCCTTCCGCGGGCCACAGGAAAGTACGACTCATGTTATTCAATTAGAAACTGCTTCGTGAAACTCCAGATAAAACGTACGACTCTAATGTTAGAAAATTTTCTTCACACGTTCATGTGCTTTTCGTGCTTGCAGCGGAACAACAGCTGAATAGAGTGGCTGATGTAAAACGTGATTTTTTTCAAATTTTACAGCATTATAAAAGGGTCTTCTTAAAAACCACCTATGATCGAATGGATCTAGCCAGAAATTTCAGCTTTAGAATGGTTACTAACATTCCTGTGGGAATTTTTTACAAGGAATGGGTAGAATATATTCATTTGTTAGTTTGTAACCGAAAAGATTCAATATTTCATATCGCAGAAAGTGAAGGGTGTTGTGAGAAACAGACGTTTTGGAGTTTTAGCTTAGGTTATTAATTGCAAGAAAGTTCGTCGATCATTTTTAATAAAAGAGTACGATCAGCAAGTCAAGATGTTATCAGATCGCAGCTTCTCACAATTTGCAACAAAACACACTTTTTCTCTATTTAATGAGCAAAGAACGTATGCAAATTCTCTGTAATAGTGTTCATTGGGTGAAAACCGTTTCTGATGATACCTTCACTTTCGACTTTGAACAAAATCAGCAATAATCAGATAACCCGGTAAAATGCTTCGAGCCTTTTGAGAGTTTTCAATGAGCTGACTATAAAATAAAGGTGTTTCTTGAGGCACACAAGGAAAGGCGGAGAGAAACGAAAGAAGAAAAATTGAAAAAATCGCGATAAGCACGGAGAGATAAGCACAAAAAACTCGTGAAACGGTTAGTTTCAATAATTAACTCTACTATTTTAATGAACGAAAACGTAGCAGATTTGAAATATCTGAACAACGCGGCCGATATTAATTGAGACTAACTCACTAGTTGATCCGGGATGACAGCCTGTGATGCCGCTCCAAGCACCCTTCTTCAAGTACCTGGTGAGGCCTCCGCACAGAATTCCTGGGGGGGGGGGGGGGGAGACTCAAGTGACGAGGCATTTGTTATCGATCGGAACGAGCATTCAGGACCATCGCGATGGGACCCACCGACCAACATGTATGTACGTATTTGCGCCCTCTCCAAAAAAAGATGGAACATTTTCGTAAATTTTCTGAAATATAGGTAAAAAAAGGAGAGGAATTCATAGCCTTTGTCATGGCTCCGCTATGTGGTCCACCTCCCTTGTCAACTGATTGCTTAGTTCTTGAAAAGCAATTAAATATTGCGGTCGTATCAATTCTCTAATACTGGCGATTCTCTCATAAATAACGGCATATTACTCCAGTGAAAGTGGAAAGCCATTAAATGCCTTTCAAAATTCGTGTAAGTGCAATATCTGTGTCGTAGAAATAACACAGCGCGTTTTCATTTTTATTGATAGAAGCAAATGGATTATACAAATTTAAATGAAAGGTGAAATAAAAGGATAAAGGTTGAAGCTTTCGGCATCAGTCAATTCCTGAGGGATGCGCCATGCAATCGTCTCTAATTTTTAACTTCGTTTGAGGTGGCTGAATGCATATCCGGCCTTTACAATGACTCGCGGTGGCCTCCTGCTGCACCTCGCCAGTGCTACTTATCCTTCCGGCCGAATATGAAACCAATCTGACACCAATTCACCAACCTCGGAGGGATGAATGGATTGGTGAGCCATGGGAGCGCGATCACACCGTTGACCTCGTGTGCAACGCAGAGCACCTCTAACTACTGCGCCACATGCGCTCTGAAAAATGGAAATACTCCAGTGAATTCCTAAGACCGACTATCTGCTGACCTTGGCATCATCAATAATTCACTATTTTCTTCTCAAGCAAGGCACAAAGTATTATCATAATCTTTGTTCGAACAGCTGGCTTTCGGCAGCCTCGTCTTCTTCGCAGCCTTTAGAGATCAGGTTGGGCACAATTCAATTAGTCGTATACCTCCATTGCTTTTTTGGAAGAAATCACTAGGCCCAGATTTCGATCACATCAAGTACAAAATCAACATTCAATATATTCACTTCTTTTTATATATCTTCCACCCAGAAATTAAAGTAGAGATCACCGGACGGAGATCACACAGATTCGTAGTGTATCTCACACATCAAACAACAGTTTATATACTGGTTCACATCATCATCATTGGATTCGTTGCACTGATCCGGAACTCTTCTTGAATATCTTGAGCTGAGGTATCATGTTTCTGCGCAAGGATAGTGACTTCTATGTCTAATTCACTCTGTTCTGCGTCTGTGCCCTCTGCGTAAATAAAGGAGCGCTTACTTTAGCCCTTTGACGATCAACGTTGATAGGTAGGCGACGTCGCGCCTTCTCTCATTCGAAAGCTTGAACCTCTAGCCACTGTACTATGTGTTCTTTTTTCAAAAAGACTTTTTTATGACGCTGAGACATTCAAGATTAACTTATGTTTTGCACTCGCCGCTTGCTTCTTCATCACTTCACTGCAAGCGCGAAAAGCTATAAAAGCGTAAAGAAAATCCTGTAGCATTAGAATCATCTGTTTTCATGCGTTTCGCTTAGAGATTCTTCCGAAGTGAAAAAAAATTCCTAATCAAATAACAAAAATCGCACTTCACATGAGTAACGCATAAGCGCCATCGATCGAATGCGACATTAAAACCGCGGACATCTCAACCTACTACCCTCTCTCTTAGTTCATCGATTAGCCAAAAACAGATGCCCCATATGTGAACAAATCTTATTTTCCCTGCTACACTTCAGTGAAGCGGTCTCTTCAAAAATATAGATACACCGGGAATCATCGAAAATTACGTTATTGAATGGTGCCTGATACTCTAAATGGAGAGCTCTACCGTGTAAGAAAAGCGCGCATGTGAAACATAAACGTTTTCTTTTTGCTAAAGCGCTATAAATGGATCTTTTTGAAAAAAGAGCAGGTAGCATAATATCCAGATATTCAGGCTTTCGAGCGGATGTGGCCGTTTCAACACGCCGATCAATCGAATGGCCCTTCCGCGGGCCATAGGAATGTACATTCATGTTAATCAATTAGAAAATGTTTCAAGAAACTCCAGATAAAACGTTGGACTCTAATGTTAGAGGATTTTCTCTACACGTTCATGTGCTTTTCGTGCTTTCAGAGAAGTTTTAATTGAATTGAGTTGCTAATGTAAAAGGTAATTTTATGCAGATTTCACAGCATTATAAAGGGCTTTTTTGGAAACTGGCCACAGTTGAGTCTAACCAGAAATTTAAGCTCTAGAGTGTTTACTAACACTCCTATGAAAAGTTTTTGTACAGCGAATGAGGTCGAATAATATTTGGATTGCAGAACGAGCCCCGACAGTACAATGATTTGCACACTCCTACGAAAATGGTGAATGTAAGTTCGAGTCCCAACCGAATTGCATATCACTCAACAGTATTGGATAATATGTGTACCATCATATCGCCGCTACAAGCTATTAATAAAAAGATTCTCAGTCACTCTTCCTTTGTACAGTTGAATCAATCCGTCAGCAACCAACCCTCAAGGTTTCGTTTGGAAAACCAATATCAACACTAAAGCCAGTTACGCTGGCGGATATTGAATAAATGAATTATGATCAACAATACTTTTTTTTAAAGGCGCTATAGGTGGTATGACATTACAGAAATGCAGAGTTCGTAAAATTTTGCCAATTTTAGATATTTCAAGGAGAAAAACACTGTATTCTCCGACGTCCTAGCCCCAGCGATCAAACGAATCATTTGGCGAGTCTTTAGACACACGGCGTCAACTTATTTTTGACACTATTTCGGACGTCCACTAGCTGATACGAGCTTCTTTGCCATTTCGCGCATCGGACGCTCTGGATTTCATTCATCTCGGCAACGAATCTTCTGAATGTTCTCTGGAGTAGATGAGGTAGCTGAACGACCTTTTCAAAGAGATGCTCAATCTCTTCGGCCGCTTCCAGACTTTTCACGGCTGTGTGGATACATATTGGTCTGAAACTAGTCGATTTCAACAATGTCGGCTGTTTTTTCCCGTTTGACGCAATTCACCTACTGCGATACGTTGATTTTTAGTGCCCATAACTTGAGCACTTCGGAAAATAGACCAGTAAATAAAATAGATTTTAGACCACAACTGAGTAAATAACTCATTAAAATTATCAGCATATATTAAAGTTGCCCGGTTAGCCTCGAAAACACGGCCTTTTTTCCACCTGGGAAAATCAAACACTAACCAGAAGTGAATATGTGCTTACTAGAAACTCAACTAGATTTAGGCATTAAACTCTCTGCTTGTGCAGCGCCAAGTTGACGACCCTTTTTCCTATAAAATTCTTCAAAAGTCTGAAATCATTGAATGAGAAGTGCCTGGGAGATTTCAGAGCCACTTGCAACAAATAATTTCTTCATGTCACCCCAGAAGAGTTTGGAAAGCTACCCGCAATTTCCAGTATCCCATGTCCAGAGTTCAAAAAGTTATACATTGATTACGAAATAGTGAATAATAAAAAAAGGCCTCTTCCTTTTAACTCCAAAAGACCTTCCAGTACCAGCGTTGAAATGCGCGAGAACGGAGAAGGTATCAAAATCTCGAATTCTCGAACTAAATGGCCGAAATCGCAATGGACAAAGTGACAATCTGTA
Source organism: Parelaphostrongylus tenuis (assembly GCA_019055375.1). Classification (NCBI taxonomy): domain Eukaryota; kingdom Metazoa; phylum Nematoda; class Chromadorea; order Rhabditida; family Metastrongylidae; genus Parelaphostrongylus; species Parelaphostrongylus tenuis. Next base: position 8,319 of record JAHQIW010005888.1, on the reverse strand, counting down.
CTTACATCACGCGGATACTTGCACGCAAATCCTCCATAAAAGATCTATCAATGCGAGTAAAAAGAATAAAATGTGTCGTCGGCGGCCTCTCTGTGACAAGACTGGGCGACTCATTTCACTCTGTCTATGACACCAGAGAAAAACTGCTTGCAGGAACATGATGTGATCGTAGAGGTCCTAGCGGTGCTACGTTCTCGTAAACCGAGCTTGACCATAAGCATCAGTTTATCCAAACAACTCTTAGCATGGAGCGAGTAACGGGAGGAGCGAGAGGTACGTGGCCGTGAGTGGTTCTGATGCACAGTCGGGTAAAATCCCACTTTCCAACGCGTCATCAATAACGATTACTTCCGAGACTCTCTGACCTGGTCGTCCTCGCGATTGCAAGGAGACGTGCTCGGAGCGTCTCTGAAGTCGCCTACGTCTTTCCGATGTCGAAAAATTAATCTTTAGTATTACTGCATTTTTTTTGTCATTGGAATATGGAGAGAAGGTGAAAACATACTTGAGAGACAAAAGAGTTAGATGAAGCTAGCCACCTTAAGGAAAAGGGGTTTATGCAAAAATTCTTACAATCTCGTACATAACTGGTGTGAATGTGCTAAAAAGGCTAACTTCTATGTTTCGTCAGCAACACCCACCCAGTCCTCCTGATGTCTGAAGTCTGTGAACATCTTATTTCTGTCGCCTCTAACAGGACTAACAGAGCACTGGGCAAAGATTTGTCATGCGTGTAATCAGAATCAAAAATGATTCAGTGCCGTAGACCACATCCAAAGCATAGCAAGACTTACTATAGTATTGCAAAATAGAAGGGACTGTTCTATCTATACTTTGTCTATTCTAGTAAACTTTCGACTTTTGCAACTCAATTGAGACAGTAGCAATTACAAAAGCTCTGAACAAACTAGGCTTTGATGTTCAGTTTATTTTACTCTAAATAAGCTGTGAAAAATCTCACAACCAAGACCATACACCTCTATGTAGTGATATTAATACTGAGCACTGCGGTTGATGAAGGCGGTACTGTCTTGCCAGAACTAGTTACCGCTAAATCAGCAGTCAACGATTGCACTACTTTTGCTCTCTTGATAATTTCGCTATTATAATCTGGAGAGTAGCCAAATGATCAACTGTGGATAGATTTATTCCTGAAAAGATCGGTCGATGATCAAATCTCACAAAATTGATTTTCATGGAAGACGAGTAGTTCTGAGTATCCATTCATGCTCTACGGAACGAATATATTTGAATGCTCCCGTTGAGATTATCTAGATGGGGAAATTAGTGTGTTTGAGCGATTAAACTCCACAATTTAGCACAAACGAATAGGCTGAGTATCATTCAAGACCATCAACGATGTAGCAAAGAGATCAAAGAGCATCCGACATCGTGCCCACTTTCCAGCAATTCAATAAGTCTGATCTGTCACATAATTTCTATGTTGAAGTGCTAGAGATTCTTCCCAACGCTAGAAAGTCTATCCGCCGAAGAAATCCTCTTCGAAATTTTCCAAATGATTTGAAATGACATATTTTGAGTATCGCAGCACTTCTTGTATTCTTTTCGCTTATCTCTCATCCATAACTCAAAGAGATTCAAAAAGACAAGGAAATTTGTGCTCTTCCCTCTATTTTAAGGATTTTTATCCTCCTCAATCCTTGTATGATGTTCTAAACGATATTCGTACAAAATTTCAGTGTAATTACAATTGACTATTCCCAGATAAACCTTTCGATGATCTATTAAAGACCTCGCTCAAGAACAATGTGATCTGACAATATAATTTGAACTTTTCGTGAGATCTGTTATGGGCACTCATTCAATGCACTACACATCTTTCGGCTTTACAGCCTCGTCAGATACAAGGTGCCTTCTCGTTCAGTCCGTTCCTTGAAAGACCACTCCTATACAGAGGAATTGACGACGAACTTTAAATTCAGCTTACGGTGAAGCAAGCTCCGCGGCGTTCTTTCAGAGTACTTGATTGTTGTTTGCATAGCGTACGGCTTCGACGATATCATATGCAACAAACCTTATTATTAACCTTAACAATTCCGATATAGTCAGTACAAGCATGCATCATCTCTTGTGATTTGGAGAAATCCGCATAATCTCGGATCATCCGATTCACTGTTCATTTCCCACGCTTTGAAAGGATGGATGTTTGATGTGCGCAGGTAGGACTGATCCACCTTCCTGTTCGTGTCGAACATCATCACCCATTACTACGCTTTAAGTGGTAGCCGGCTATCAATATTAGGGAACGAATCAATGTGACGATATAACTGATGGTTTATGACAGCTTCCTAGCAAGTGGTTATCCAAACCAGGGCGTACTCTCCTCTGTCTTCGTTCCCACTCTCGACTTTCCCACGCTCTCAGTCACCTACGGAGACGGCGGCTTGGAATGAAGGCGCTTGCTGCAACAGAGCGCAGGCACAGCGACTGTATCGCACAGAAATGCAGGTGCCCCGGCTAGCGAGTGCCGCGCAAGCGATGGTGTGACGCCGCCTGCTTATCAACGGTGGTCACCAAAGTGTTAAAAGAATGTTGGTTCACATGAGACAAAAGCATTCATGGAAGCAAGGACAACCAAGACATTGATCCTCAGTACACAGTTTAGTTCTTTCCAAGTGTGTACAAAAAATTCACACCAAGGCATTGCCATTTTGTGCAGTCTTATTAACATTAACCCAAATACTGAGGTTTTCTAGGACGATGCAGTCTAGTCATAATTATTTACCGCTAGATTAGCAATTGGGGGCGTCTTTGCAGTGTGGTTATGTGCTCGTCGCGTCGCATGCGTAGCCAACTCCACCGTCACCACCATCCGAAGTCAACAACAAACGCGCTATGGAACACCACAGTCAGATTTCCCTCTGGATTGCAAGGAAATGCTCTTGACCAGTATTCTACACTTTCAAAAGAAAGACGAAAACCAAATTGTATTTCAGGAGTACTGGAACCGCACAGTGGAAAAACATTGTGAAACGGATCAAGAAGGTATCAATCGGCAACCAACGATTGCACTACTTTCGCTTTGTTGATGATGTCGCTCCCAGGCACGAAGTGTAAGTAGCCAAATGGGACGAATGCTGGCTGGTTTCGACAACGCTTGTGGAAAGATTGGTTTCGAGCCAAACTTTACATAAATGATGATATTGAAGAATGGATTGCATTGAATACCTCACTTACGCTCAACAAAATAAGCATTTTCGAGTGCTCCAATAGCGTTTATGTAGGTTGGGAGATTAATGTAGTTGAATGATTTGGTTCCATATTTTCAGCAAAAGAAAAAGCGGGCTGAGCAGCTCTCCAGACCATCCAAGATGTAGTATTAAGAACAAAGATCATCCTACATCGTGCCCTCGTGTTCAACTCAACGACTCCCACTGGGAAAAGTTATCAAGCTTTAACTCTAGAAAAGATCAATTGAAGAAATCTGCTCGCAGTAGTTTTCAGAAAAGTTTATGGCTCCGCAAAAGATTCCTTGCAAATCCGACCTGTCAAATAACTCCTACGTCAAACTACTGAAGTCTCTGTCATTGTAAAAGTTCATGTCACATTCAAAATCTTCTGAGTTTTGTTTACACGACCTGAAATGACATATTGTACGCATTGCAGCACTCTTGAAATCAATTCGCATTCCTCTTATCCATACTTCAAACCTGTATAGTAGGATTTTTATGATTCTCACGACTTTACTTATAGTTTACTCAATCCTCGTTCAAATTTTCATGGCACCCACACTCGAGCACTTGAAAATATTCAGTACAAGCATACGCCATCTTTTATGTTGCGAACAAGTCCAGATGATCCACACGAGCTTAGTACCAATTTCCACGCTATGTAAAAAGGGGATGTTTGGTGATTCTGGAGGCAGGCTCAATGCCTCGTTCGTGTTGAACAGCATCACCATTCTGCATTAAATGATAAAAAAATTAACAGGAAGTAATAAGCATCACAGAGTAGATATTCCTATTGATGTTTTCTTACCGAATAGCTTTGCGACATCCAGGTTAACCTCTATGATATTCTCCGAGGATAAAACATTATGAAAAATACAGGTTCTATAAAATTAAGGTTAGTTTAAAGAAGGAATAAAAACTGTATAATGGAGTAATTAAGAGCGCATGTGGCGCAGTGGTTAGAGGTGCCCTGCGTCGCACACGAGGTCAATGGTTCGATCTCGCGCTCATGGCTCACCAAGCCATCCATCCCTGCGGGGTCGGTAAATTGGTACCAGACAGGTCTCACACTTGTCTGGGAGGATAAGCAGCACTGACTCGGTTCAGCGGGAGGCCACCGCGAGTCATTGTAAAGGCCAGATATGCATTCAATCACCTCAAACGAAGTTAAAAATTGAAGTCGAATGCATGGCGCATCCCTCAGGGATTGATCAACGCCGAGAGCTTTATCCTTTTATTTTTTTAATGGAGTAATTCAGTTGCGGAGTAAAATCAATAATTTGTAAGACATATTACAATATGATAACTTTATTTTGAAAAGAAACACACTGATTTGAAATAAACTGGGGCATCATAAAAATTGTTGAGGAGTCTTTGTTTCAAATACTACAAAGGTGATTTATTAACAATATCGAAGTGTATTATGAAAGGTGACTGGAAACAATGATCGAGGACAAATGGTGATTGATTGGAAATGGAGGCTTTTTATTTCCACATTTGACAAATAGTGTACAAGTGCATTTGTAAAAAGACGTTGCTACACTCAATGGCCAAATAGTTCCGCTTGTTATTCAGTACCAACTACAATCAAATGGACGGCATAACGTGTGAATTCAAGCGAAATCAAATGATAATAGACGAATAATACTATTCCCACCGTTCTGTCAAGGTAACGTCCACTTATTTTTGAAAAGTTTGCTAAAGCTTACTTATGAAACTGTGTATTTTCAAAAATAATAACGTTGACGTCACAATGAAGTCGTTTTGTTTAAAAAAGGAGTTTAAACCTCCGGCTGCTTCATTCCTCGAACGTGCGCAGTAACACCTTTTTAACGTTGCTTAGATTAAAGTTACAGAGAAAATTCGAAACCTTGTGCAAAAAATATCTTTCCCTAGTTAGATGGTGAGAAAGCCTCATTTGAATGCCGTCATTACCCAGCTTCAAAAAGTTCTTCGTCTCACAAATGGTCATGGAGAAGTTCAAATTTTTTCACTTAAGTCGTTTTGAGTTAGTTTGCAGATTGAGAAATTTCTGCATGTTGCTCATTTCAAGAATTCTAAACCAACTGGCACGTTTTCTACAACATAATTGTTCAGTGCTTTATGTTATCACTTCGTTAAACTCAGTCATACTTTAAAGCAGTTTTGGACATCTAATGTGCTTTTACCTATGAATGCTGTGTCTACATATATGTACATCAGTGTGAATACTTAAGCTAGGTGCAAGTAAGACGTTTCTTTGAGGGAACTGTTCTCTTCGTGTAAAAAATGCCCTTGAACTATTGGAGGCAGAGAGGTTAGTGGTGCAGATTGCCAGGTAGCAAGGTGCTGGCTCCCCCTCTTTCCCAACATTCTTCTACAGTAATCCACAAACGCCTTAGCTTTTCTATCTGCAAGACTGCAATGATATTTGAATCGACCACTAATCCGCTAGTTTCATAGAGAGGTGAAATTCTCAGGCAACAACCGAAACTGAAGTTAAAAGACCTTTGTGACGCTGAATGTGACGTAACATATCAAGTGGCAGAACTTGTACGCTCTGCAGTGCAAAACGATATGACGGGAGACGTATAAGAACCATTTCTCAAATAAAGCAAAGAAATAGCATTGCTGGTAGTTACGTAGACTCGATATTACCGAATATCACACGGCTGAAATAACAGATATATCTGGAAGATATTAGGCTTAGTTAATCATGTATAAGTGTCGTACATCGAGACACGAATATATTCCGTATCAGGTCACCGTAAGACTACGCGTTACTTGTAGGACTGGCAGGTATATGCCCTTCAAGCCTCTTCAACAGTCTAAGCTCAACGTATACGCCTGGTGCCTCACAACTTATGTGCCAAACTCGTTAGAGTTGCAGTGGAATTGCGCTCTAATCAGTGAAAATTGCAAACCGTAGATTTATAGACATGGAAGGCGCTATTAGTACATTTATCTTACAGTTTCAAGAGATCTTATCATTAGCCGTACTTGCGCTGATAGTCAAGTGATTTTTTATCTTCTCGTCTCTGATCCATATCAATATCTATAATAGAATCTTCTAATTCAAGCCTGAAAACGCTTTCTTCATAATTTGCTCTGCTATTACTTGGATACCTGTATGACTTTCCTTCACTGACAGTAAGGATCCCAGCATAACTTCCATTTGTTTCTCTCTCGCACAAATATCGCCTTTGCTCGTGTTTGTTCAAAACAAGATAGCCCATGCAAGAATCATTGCATAACCCGTCCTACAGGCGTTATCAATGTGCAAGTCGATGGTCGACGTTAGTCACGATCATGTTTGCCCATTGTTTCGGTGTTTGTCCAAGAAGATGCATGCACTCTGTTGACGTTCATTGCACCGTTCCTTGATTATTGGTCGACAGTCGACCACTTCCGCCTTTCTGTCTACGTCGAAGCTTCCGAATTCTAAAGATGCGATGACTTTCGAAGATTCAAGTATGCAAATCGAATAGACATTGTGAGAAGAAAAATTTCAGAAGATTTTGTTAAAACGCTTTGCGTCTGGTGCCCCAGATTTCTCGATGTGGTTGAAGTATTACCCTAAGTCTCAGCTATATAACAGAATGTTGAGAGAGCACTTAAATTGGAAAGGAGAGCACGGACGGAGTATTGGCGGGTCCACTATTTGGTTAGTTCCTTTTTTGAGAGGAACAATGTAGATTAAGCTACCTTCCAATTTTGCAAAATCTCATTCGTGTTTCCGTTCAAGCTCACTGAACGAACGTCCAAGGTACGCGTACGAGGTCGTCTCTTCAATCTGACAACTACTCACTTCAAGTTCACCTTCGCAAGTTGAACTTTACGAGCTGGATTTTCGTTCTGTTTATAAGCAATCTAATTCTTTTCTTGCTTCGCTGAGCTCACTGAGCACAGCTTTTACTCCACTTATACTCCGTTAAACGATAGCGATGTCATCCATGAAACGAAGTTTGATGAAAATCTGCCACCGCGTATGCCCTTTTGTTTACGAGAACTAGCGATTTCATTATCCATTGTAGTGCGTCGTACACAGTTTTAATGAGCGTCACTTTTTAAAATCCCCTCTTCCTGTTGGTGTAGTGAGAGATCAATGGAAACGTACTTTTGCACTACAGTTTCAATAGCAATTAAGTAATGTTTGTATATAGGAGCAAAGCTTAAACTATATGCTACATACTCTGCTCTTGAATAAAAAATGATAACGCGATTCTCTATTCAGTATAAAATTCTAGTAATACTTGAAATGCTCAACCAGGTGCTTTCACTCATTCGTTTATGTTGCTTCTCGGATAATCTTTTCAAAAAATCCTTCTTGGAGAATCTTCATGAAGGACTGGGGTGTGTGTATCAGTTTTGATATCAATACGCGGCACGAATAACATGTAGATTTTTCGATGAATATCAGGGTTGTCTCTGATACTTTGAAATTTTTCTACACGTTCATAGGCCTTCTTTTGGGCAATAAAGTTGAAAATGATTTACTGTGTTTCAGAGATTTATAGGCATACAACACAATTAAGATCACTTTCCACAAAGCCATAAGACTTTGACTGCATCGAAGGGGGATTTGGCAAAATTGTTATTCCAGTCCACAACTGTGTTGTGATTTATGCCAAGATTTTTCTTGCACCATTTATTTCACACTGGCTGTTCAATCCAACCGTGGAGAAAGCGAGGAGCAGTGACGAAAGAAAGACGAGTGCTCTCAAACCAATTTCTGACTCTAATACTGACCCTATCGCAACGTCTACGCTTGTAACATCACCAAACAACTTTTGAACAGAACTGAACCTTCATTCGATGTCCTATCTTGCACAGACGCTTGGACTGAAGTACGTCGTGTTTTTCAAAAAAAAAAAACGGCTGCTTTTTTCTGGTGGTTGGCGAAGCAAATATGCTCATGATTAAGTGAACTCAATTAGAAGCAGAAGGCAGTTGACATGTAATGACTTGCTCAATGTGGCGAATGTTGAGATGGATCGTTGGCTTGGTGCCAGTGTTGCGAATATCCCTCCCTTTTCTGGCGATGCATGGTGATCCGGTGCCATTGTTGCACTGCTCGGCGCCCAATTTTCTTTTGGCTGCTACAGCTCACTAAGAATTCATTTCGAAAATAAAATACATCGCTGGAGTT
>JAHQIW010005886.1:0-52561 GCA_019055375.1 Parelaphostrongylus tenuis | reverse complement strand
AACAACCCTTTATTCGCAATGTAACGAATATCCCTGCATGTTCCTGTTACGGCATGTTTAGTCGGAAGTTGACATGATAGGCGACGCAGTCCCCATTGTTAAGCAGAAAGAGAGCGAGAGGTTTGAGCAATGTTTGAGAGCATCGATGATGTAATGTAAAGAGAAAAGAACATCCGGCACCGCTCACCGTCTCAACTCAGCGGTTAATCTTGACTCAGCCATACGTAATGCAGTGGAAACATGGTCTTTACGTGAGCAAGATGAAGGATCTCTTAGTATTATTGAACGCGCTCAAAAGATCGATGCTATGAGTATCCCGTGGTCACAAATAAGAGACAAGTTTCACAGGTCTGACTTACCTACGTCACGATGAGAAATCAAAGACGTTGTTCAACTTGCCGCTATTGAATTAGGTAAGCCGGACACGTAATGCGCTTTGACGACACAGCCGGTGACGTTTAAACGCCACCGACTGGATTCCTCGAGATGTTAAACGTGCTGCTAGACGACCACCAGCGCAGCAGTAGAATTTCTTTACGAAATGCCTGTTTAGAAGATGTGAAGTTCAAAGAGTTACCAAGTCGAGGAGAACCCACTGAGTTACTCTTACACTCGATAAGCAGAAACAGAAGTTTTGCTGGCGCTCACTCAAGGACCACAAGTTATCTTTCGAGTGCCTACGATAATGGATAGTCGCACATGCGAACAGCAAATACAAAATCTGCCTTTTTTGAGGGTGTTGTAACTTGTTCTTGAACTCTTCAAATAGATGTTCAACATTAAAGACCAACCCATATCCATAGCTGGATCAAGTACAACATCCCCGACACATCAGTGGTTCATAGGTGATGTTCACAGTAAGTTGGTCTAGAATGGCAGAGATTACTGCATGAGGTAGAAATGAGCTACGACCCTGGCTTTCAAGAACATCAAAGACCTAAAAGACAGACTTTTCACTAAATAGAGGAATTTATACAAAGTATTCTAAATCAATTTATGCGAAACTATGAAAGTTTATAGAAGCACTGAGATGTGACGAACTTTTTCAAAATCTGAGCCTATTTCCTGATACTTTACGAAACACGTCAAAAGCAAGCTTGGGATTCAGAGTTGCAAACCTACTGTTTGCATCACAAGACGTGATATAAACCCCTGAGCTCCTTCTCTGCTAGCTGCAATACCAGAAACCCGGAGTAGAAACTGTAGGACTTCCACCATAAACCATGTTAACAGGCAAAGTGAAGCCAGAAACAGTGAAGGCTCCTCGTGCTCGCTGAACGTAATTTTGTCATTTTGTGTGATTAGAATATAATAGAATTTTGGCCACAAACGATTCCTTTTTGATTCTTTGGACGTTTTCTTCATGATCTCAAATGATCTTTACAGAGCTTTTTTTTTCTTACTTAGAATTCTATATCCTCCATAAAAATATTTGGAGGATACGTCATCAGTAGTATTGAGTGTTCAATATATTGATTCTGATCAGAATAAATAAATTTCTGTCTAAGATTAAGAACATCTTAAAATATCATAAAAATCTTCTATTCATCACCTTGACCTTCAGGCATCACTCCACATCCAAACACTTTCACAACTCTGACCAACAGCAAAATTATGAAGGAAGCGGTCCGGAACTCTTGTCGTATTCATTTTATTCTCTTAAGGAGCTGAGCAAATGTTGCGAACTTAACTGGAATCAAATTCTTCTCATTTTCATCGATCATTGACAAAACAACAACGGATTTGCCAATCAGCACTAATACATCTGTCACGTTTCTTTGGCAGCTCTTTGATTTTCTCAAGAGCACGGGGGCTTCTCAAATTGGTTTAATTAAGAGCAAAATCTTTCGAAGCTCAATTTGTAGCAGGGTTTAATTCTCCAAAACAGTGAAAAATGATGAAGTTATTACATGTTAGAACTCTAATGAAAAACAAAAGCTCTTGAAAGGAATGACGTGAATAGAAACCTATAATGAATGCGTCAATCCCTCAAGTGGCGCAGCCGAATTCATGCCGCCTTCCCATTTCTGCTGCAAGCGACAAAAATACCGATTTTCCCAAAATTAATATTATATTCGCAATAAGTCGCCGAAGCTAGAACTAATGTTTGAGAAAAGATCCCTAAAAGGAGATATTGATTGAAAAAAAATAAAGTGTAATTTTCACGCGGAACGTGATCTTGTAAAATTTGTTCAAGAAATGAAGAACTTTTTTTATCTCTTTATGCTGTGAGCCTCGCACATTTAGAGCACAAATTAATTTTTTGGTTATGGAGGATTCGACTGTTGCATCAACCAAACAAATAGCACAGAATCTCCTCAAAGAATCCAGAGATAGGCAATATATCTCAGCAAATTCACTAACATAAGGATGTCGAATGAATACTGTAACAGAAGTTTGGTAGAAACAAGAACTGCATTACCTGTCACAAGTCTTGTCGTGAGGCACAAGAATAACACATCATGAGGCTGGAAGTGTTTCGATATGATTAAGTAAAGTGGACGTTATGAGACACGACTGACGTGACACTCAGGTAAAGTTTTCATACTCGCCTTTTCAAACATTCAATATTCCCATCAGGGGCCGGTGTTCATAGAACGCCTGTCAGTTTCCAACAATTGTTTCTTGCGGATGTGCCGACATAACAAAAGTTTCTATTGCACTTTTCATATAGTGTCTTATTTTATTTTCCGCGTAACGCTAGCAAATTTTTCAGTGGTTGAACTCATTTCTTCAGTTGTAATGTCTTGTATCTTAGCTTCCAAAGTAGTCTGAAAACGAACCAAGTGATGGACAGTCATCGATTTTCTGTTTGTCGTGTTATCCTCCCAGTTACAAAAGTCGGCCACCGTGGTGATGCAATTTGAATCGACACTTACCTGCCGACAGAAAGGAAAAGAAAGCACTGTGTCTGAGAATGTTGCCGCCAAACTAGGTTCTCATGTATTCAAAGGTTTTTTCCAAAACGACGTTTTGTGACGAATACCGCTGCTCGATATATAAAAATAACGTAGCACAAAACATCTGTTGGCGTCATATGGCAGTTTTCTCGAACCGTTGAGGTGGTGTTCATTACTAAATGATCATTAAATAGTAATTCGACACTGCAGAATTTAGTACTTGGAGAAACAAAAAATGCTTTGCCTGCTACTGTGGAGAGCCTATCACTCAGGATTTTGAGGTGAGGAATTGTAATAAAAGAATTCTTCGCCCCATGTAAGTGAGATACAATTGTGGTCGAAAAAAGAAAACTTCACACCAAATAAAGTTGTTAGTGAAAGTTATTCTCTTCGGGACGAATTGATTTGTTCTGGTAATCACAGCAGTCCTTAATTTAGCGCACTTACAGCAGTGTGATGATGTTGTAATTTTGTATCCAAGAGTGTGAGTGATTTGAGAGCTTTCTTCTCCAAGCTGAAGTTGAGCCCTTCTTTTCACTATATTTTACACCACTGAGTCACCGCTCTGTTATCACTGTTTCATTAGTATAAGGCTCGCAGCTGCCAACAATCAACCGTTGACTGATTGGTTTCTGGCACAGATACTTGAATTTATTTGATGTGTTTTCGCAAATGACAGTTTGGAAAACATCGTCCTAGACTGTAAAATCACCAGCTCTACATAAGTCCTTCCACGAACCGCCGAATGGGTGTATATATAATCGTTCCATGTGTCGCAGTCTCGCATTGGTGTTAGCTGAATTGCTGGACGAAGAACAATACTTTGCACAGCATTCTTTTCGCACCATTGAATACAATACTGTGTTATTTCGGCCGAAGGTTGACACTAATCTCCATGAAAATGTTATGTCACAAATTCACGTGCAACGGACTCTCCTCACAGAGTCGTTTTATATTCATGCTGCATAAAATGGTTTCAGGTCACTTTAAAGTAGCTAAGTTCAATTGATAGATAGCTCTGGTGACATTACACTACTGGTCGTTTCATCTGTCTCAGATTCATTTTGTGATCCATCCGTTTAAAGGTGGGAGTTTTTGCTTTCATGGGGTGATCCCTCAATTCCTTCGATTAGGGAGGGAAACAATCAGAAGCCAATATCTTCGCTGAAGAGAAAAACTTTTAATGGGATTGCTAGGAAAACAATTTAAAAGCGGAGACTTGTGGTATTCCCCCCTTTGCCGGTTTTTCAAACGTCTTTTACAAAGTTGTAGCATCGAGATCAAAACTTATGTTTCCACACTCACTTTTTTGCCTTTCATTTTTATCACGCGTATAATCGCTGGAAGCCAAAAAGCATATCAATGTGTAGAGAATTTTTGTAGTAACTAAGTCAATCGTTTTTTCTAACACTTGTTTGACACTACACGAGGATGGTAACAAGAGTAATTGTTGTAGCAGTAGTAGCAGGTGCAGTTGTTGTTCGACGAGTGACATTTTGGAGAATTCGTCTTAATCAAAGTCTGTAATATGAGTTACCAAATTACATGGATGGTGCGTGTGATACATACGTTCAGGTTCTGAACAAGGCAAAGTTCCTGAGATGTCACCCATCGAACAACAATATACTACCACAGCTTTCAGAAACTGTGAAGAAACCATTCGCGGAAACCCGTTAAAAAGCTTAGCAATTACAAGAACAAATGACTGCACTCCGGACGAGACCGGACGAAACGATAGCTTACCAGAGGCAGTGGAGAAAATCATCTACTAATACTACTCGAACCTGTTCATTAGCCATGTCTCACCGTCATTTCAAATGAAAGAAGATGGATTTGTTTTTCTTCGGTTTCTCCTTTTCGAAAATTTCGACACTCTCCACTGATGCGCTGACCCGAGCGACTGCTCTTCAATGAATAACTGATAGAACCCAAAAACATCAAAACGGCTCTGAACAAGGCGACGTTGGCGAAAACGTTAGCCATCTCGACTATTGCACTATTCATGCTGCAGTATTAACTGTGCTGTTGTATGCTTCGCTAATTTCAGTAAACACCTGAGGAACCCCTACGAGTTTTCATCTACACACTGGCTCTGCTTCACTCGTTATGTGTCAGATTACAAGGTCAAAGGAGAACCAGTAAGGACCTTCTCATTGTTCAATAACGGAGGCCTTTACGACGCCAGCAACTATCGATTAATCTGCTCGTGTTTTTTGTCCATTGACTCATCCATTTCAGTTGACTCATCCAAAAAACAGGATTGACCAGAATATTGGACAAAAAACAGCCTGCAGACATACAGGATTCGGGAAGGGTCATTTGCTTAATCTTCCACGCACTAAGAAAAACTCACTGAAGTTCTGCGAAAGTACAAAAGGCCAATCTTTTCCTACTTTTACATATTTGTAAAAGGCTTTTGATTTTAGTTTGAAACAGGAGCAGTCATAAGAAAGAGAGCTAAGGCAGCTGCTGATGAGGAGACTTTGACAATACCATTCATCTCGCCAAAAAACTGACCACTTTCATCTTTGAAAACACCAATGGTCGGCAATTACACCACTTCGCTTTGTTGGTGGAATCGTCGTTTTCACGCCAAACAAACTCAACAAGCAGAACGAATGTTGACCGATTTCGCCAACGTTCTGTGAAAAGATTGGACCTTCGAATAATCAAGTAGACTGACTTTCTACAAACCTCGGTATTGACATTTATTGTACGTAAATCGTGAAGACTTCTGGATAAGCCGATGCGAGGGTGGTACCGGTGAGTTGTAGGAGAGTATCAATAATAGCAGTAACATTCAATGGGTTAAAGTTTCGGCTAATTCGCCTTTCTCAGAGCTTGAAAGTATGTCATTAGACTATTTTCCGAATAAAACAACAAAGGACGATGTTTATGTGATCGTGGTTTCAGAAGCTCCAGTTTGTATTCGGCGGAGTGAATGCCGTCTAATGCTTCAGTCACGCCTATCTAGGTCGCAAAGTTATCATGATGGTAACTTAGCTCCAGAGCTGAGCAGGAATAGATCGGCCTTAAGAGCTGTGAAGAGTACAGAAGATGCAGTGAGGAAAACAAAGAACAATCGGCTCTATGACCACCTCTGCGACTAAACGGCTATCTCTGCTTTAACGTGTGCATTGAAATCTGGTCATTACGTATGTACGATGAACGCTTACGTGGTTTCTACTGGACGCGTAGTCGAAAGGCCAAAGTTACAAATATTTGGCATTTTGCATGAGAGAAAAAATCAGAGGTTGTTGGCTAAACCACCAATCACAATTCAGAGATATCGTCTCACACGCCATTTCATCGCAAATAAGATAGGTCGGACACGTGATGCGCTCTAGCGTCAGTAGTGGATAAGAGTCGCTACGTTGGGTGTCCTGAGAATGTTAAGCGCACTGCTCAAAAAGTCCATCTATAGTCGAATTTCACGGAAACCCATCGAAAAAAATGTGATGCCCTCAAAAAAAGTTGCTGAAGTGAAGAGGGTTCACCTCAGGGTGCCCATTAACGCGATAGGAAGATTGCAGGTGCCCGCTCAAGTCACCACTCAATCATCACCTGTTCTTGTTCCTGTGAATTTGAGGACGCGTACGTTGATCCCACGATATGTTTGATAATCGGTCTCGCGGAGCCTCATAAAGGAGTATGGAGAGGCCAAGGCAATTGGTCGCTAGTCTTTGCATTCAGTGAATGGTATCACTGCAGTTGTCGAAATTCATGATTGAGATGAATTACGAAATTCCAAAAGTGGCATTTTAATGGGATTTTTAAAAACACTAAAAATCCGTCACTATCTCAGAGAGATAGCAAACCAACGGTGCCGATATTTCAAGAAAAACCTCCCAGTCTCAACTTATAAATGTTGGTCGAGTAGTCATAATCAATTTCCATTTGGAGAAAATGTCGAAAATTGTACTTGTGGACTAAGAAAATACTAAGAACCGGTTATTTCACATCATCCATGTCATGTAATGAAGCTACATCAGTAACAATGACCTTTAAACACAAATTGCGAATAACAACATTAAACTATCTTTCCGAAAAGCAGGAATCGCTAGGCTTTGGAGCAAGTAGGAATCGTTTTCTGCGGGAATTATATGTCGAAACAACGAAACAAGAATATTACAAGCAGTAGCAACTGATGAATAATAAATGTTTAATCTAAAACGATCAACATAGCGAATCTTCATGTAGCAATAAATCAAAAATTCACTCGAAATACGCTCAGATTTCTATTTATGAGCTTACCATTTAACCACAGTTCACCGAGCGTCCATCTTCTAAACTACATTTCAATGAAATCACCACAAGAATTTTTGATGGGGGAAAAGATTAACAAGCAGAAAACGAACAAATGGAGTGATTCAAGATCTGTGCCATAAAAAAATTGTTTCTTTGACCATGCATTTTTTTGAGCATGTCCTCGAGGCCTTAGCATTTTGTAGAAGTGGGACTAAACCATTGGTGGGCGGGATGAGCTTCGGGCGAGGATATTTTTCTCACCGCGTTCCAAATGTTTAGTCTTAAGTGATTTTAAACTTCAAATTAATTAACTTGAATCTACAAAAATCAAATTATTCACAACTCTTATTTCGGACCTTCCTATCAGAATAGAAAGGCGTTCTTTGGAATCCTTCGAGGTCTTTGAGGTAGGGTCGAAAATTCAATCCTGTTCTCGTCATTTTACGAGATGCGGGTACTCCTGAGCAACCGACTTTCGTCTGCGTTCGAATAACCGCCAAGTGATCTTTCAGCCTGCCTTACGTAGCGGACCAGGTTCTTGCTGTGCATACGTTAAGGGCAGGGGATAACTGTCCGAGGTCGAAAAGGTGGGCACGGAGTTGGATGCTCTCTTGGTCGTCTTCACTACATCTTCGATGCTCTTAAACCGTTCTCCAACGCCGCTCGTTTCCTCGTGTTCAAAAAAGCTAAATGTTTTACATTATATTCCAAATCAAAGTAAGAAGTGTATGTCCAGACAAAATAATTCCAAAAAAGAATTTGCTACATGCCTAAACGAGGTTGGCTACGGCCAGTGCGTCCATACACTGGTTTGTTTTCGCGAGGTTTCGGCGTCTCTGTGATTGGAGGCTTATCGCTCTATCCTCGCGTTGCCATAGGGTGGGTCGTGGCGCCGCCTCCACATTAATATGTCTAACAACAGACGGAATAGGTTGCCCAGAAATATGGAAAACTATCATAAATGCAAGTGATATATATAAGTTTCTCAGAAACAAAATAGAAGGTGCAGCATTGAAGAAAATCACTACGGTAAAAATTATTTTTAGTCTTTCTTAGTCTTTTTCTTGTGAGAAACTTGTGCTTCTAAGCTTTGTAGGTTTTTGCAGTGAATATGCAAACTACTGCTTTAGTATTATTTTGGGCAGCACCAGTGACGGGAATTTGCCCCACTACAGAAAACGGAAAATTACGGAAACATGAGGGTGACAATGGCGTCCCTTAACGCTACAGACCAAACTCAGGAACTCTACGGTTTAATAATCTCAAACGAAAAAGTAAGCTAGTAGGATCAGAGCTTTAAAAAACCGAATGACAGTCAGCTATTTGCTTATTAAGAAAGAATGCAAGGCCGTCAGGATAGATTTGTTTAATAGGGGGAATTGCAAAACGGTAAGTTGTGTCGTAATCTTGAATGCATTATAATGAGATGTTGCTTAGTACTTTTTCAGGCAGGTGAATAAATTCCTCGTATCACACCACCGTGATAGCTGCACATTAACTTTTCGCAAATCTAAGTAATATATACGCCGTGTTCATCCACAATGTAGGATTTTCCTATCTAGCGAACCAAGCTAATTAATTGAAGCGTTTCCAAGAATGTTGCTAGGGAAATAATTGTTTTGGACGCAGAAAAATTTAGCCTTCACAGTGAATGGTGTTTGGAGAGCTGTTTGCAGTGGTTTTCCACTAATTCAGTGCCTCCATTTTCGACGCTTTTTTTGGATACCCTCAATGCAGACATTTTCTGTGGGGAAAGACAAAAAGTCATAATCTCACAGTGTTATGGTTTTTTCATTTTTCTCATGTCCTCAGCCAGATTTGTTTTGTGACTTGCTTGAAATGAAGATGTGGGAGCGCGATAGCATGGCAACCGTGTTTAATCCGAATCCTCATTATACAGCAGACATTCTTGAGAACCTAACCATATACTGTTTTGCCATCAGCCATTATATATCGGAGTCACTCATAATATGAAATCGCATTTTCTTCTTTGTTAGCGAGAAGTTGTTATAGCATATTTTTTGGACAGCTGACGTGTCGGCCGTTTCTTCTTAATCACACTCTGAAAAGATCAAGTTTTTTCACAATCCACTCAGCCATACATTTCCATTAGTCAGATAGAAATCACCATACCCATATTTCACTTGCGTCAAGCTTAAAACAACTTCTAAACATACCGCTTTTTCATAAGACTTCCACCGAGTTTTCAAGTGGAGACCTACCGTGCAAGAATCACATGAAAGGCTAATGCATCTCTCTTATGAGAACAAGTCTTACATACTGTGTCATATCACATCTGATAAGGAGGCATTTCTTCCTGTGGTTCAAATTTGGACTGATACAGTTCACCCAGATTCTTTCCAAAATTTCACACTCTGAAATCTAATGTTTCTGTGCGAAGATGGTGACTTCCACATCAGAATGCTTCTCGCTGTATATCTGGGTCTTATGCGAACTGTTCGGGTATTTGGTTTAGCATTAGTCTTCCCGTCTAGGTGTTCTACACGGCGAGAGAGTGGTCCTGCGCGTTTCCCTATTGCACTTATCTCCGTACGCCTTACAAGATATCAGGTAAACTACACCCGTTCTCATGCAACTACCAACTTCATCGTAAGAACATGATACGAACTCTTCCTTTGTAATTAGACAATCTTATAAGCGATTGTAACTAGCTGCCGTCTCAGAGTATTCGCTGGTATCTCAATTACTATTCCCAATTTACACAGGTCTGCTCTTTTCATACAGCGTTTGATAGCTAAGCACGTTTCGTCTGAAAAGAATAACACGATGAACAAGACCTTAGTTTATTTTAACTTCGGAGCATGTTATTTCCTATCAATAAATTCCGGCAAGTTATATTTTCGTAGCCTTTGGAAATGGCTATTTGCTGAACCATTGATGGGGATTTCCCAGAAGAGTCTCTTGTAAAATAAGGAATAACAGAAAGATTATGAACCAAAATATTCTTGTTACTTGTCTTTCAGTACCACTCAGTGATGTAACTGTTTTCGGATAGTGTGATTTGGACGTGATTCAAATAGAGGGCAGCTTTCTTTCGCTACCATACGGGTCAATTTTTTAACTCTGACTGAATGTCTAGTATTTCAAAATATCTGCGCATATCCCTATTTTGTAGAAAAAATAACCAAACCATCAGTAAAGTATGGACGTAGGTCTTCTATCGGGGCTTCCACTTTAGACTTGAAGGCAATAACAAGCTCATAATGGGCTTCAAATGGGCATTCATCAATTAATTATGAATTGTTCAATTTTCAGCTTAGTTATCGTAAAATAATTCAGCATCAACCCAATGATGTAGAGTGGTGTGCAAAAACTGCGCCAGCCGGGAGATCTGGGTTCAAATCCCAGCTGACGCAAACGTTTTTGCACACCGCTCTACATCATTGGGTTTATGAAAACATCATAACACCGCAATAGGCGGTCAAATAAATGATTCCGGATTAATTCAGCATCACTACTTAAGCCTTCGAATGTGACAACTTCTCGACATACGGAAAATTAAATCTTTCGTCAATCTTTGCAGTGCTGTCGCAGTAGACAACAATTTAGTGGTTTGTTTCATTTTTCTTTGCTCTCATCGTTATACTCTATCTTCAACTAGTTTCTTAAAGACCTATGGTGAGGTAGCGGTGAGAATGGTTTCTTGAATATGTGATGGTTCGTTGACTGCTCGCCTTCATTTTTCAAACACGGGGCTTTTCCCAATATTCGCAGTATATCAAGCCTCAGACTTGAGTGACCCTTTATAAACCTTCGAACCTCAACTTCATATATCAATAATCATGGGATATTAACAACACTCAGCACTGATGTACATACAGACAAAATTTGTACACGATTAGTGTGTGAAATCGAACGACGGGTCAGCCCACTAGCTTGTAGGAATAGCACAACTGAAAGTATTGTTTTGATGAATTCGTAGTTCAAGGTTAGCTACGTAGGTAATAAGTTGAGATAAATATGAGCACGCTGCCTAAATCTAAGGAAATTATGGGGTTCAGCGGTAAGGTAATAGTTGAATTTCATATCACAAGATGATTATAGAAGAGATAGGCTGTGTGCTTCAGAGGCATAAGGAAGTAATTGAAAAATACTAAAGATCACCAAAGTGCTCCGGGAGCGGGAGAGCTTTGGCAAAGGCCTGAGATAAAAGAAAATTGCATGAACGAAAATATGAAGCTAAATGGAAACAGGGAACAAACGTTATAACTTTGTTAATGAAAAAGATTAAATGTTGTCGTGTTTGCCTCGGAGTGAGCGGATTGTTTGGTCGGGTCGCTTCTCGATTGCTTCTGGCATATTCATAGGTACACATGTGACTGTTTTGGTACGCATGTGCGCGGAGTAATATGCAATAAACATGTAATTGAATATTAAATGAATTTAGGAAACCGTATGGTGAAGCTAAATAGAGATTATTTGATAGAAAATTTTCTATAGACTATAGGAAAACTTTCTTGACTTTTTCAAACACTTCCCAGTTACTCGAAAGTAGAGCATTGTACTAAAGACGCTTTTCGTATTCAAATATAGTTCATGCAATACTTTGACTGAACAAACGCTTGTGATTTGCACTTTATTACTGATTCAAAACTACAACGAATATAGATTGATAAAAAATTGTTCCGAAGCACACCAAGCTTCCGAAAAAAACAACAAAACAAGAAAAAAAATGTGTTTTAATGAAGAAATTTGTCATATGACATTAAGATCAGAACCTTCAATCGATGCCATTTTCCAATCTGTTTTTTCCACGAATAATATAGTATTCAACAGGGCAGTAGATGATTTGAAGGGAGTGTGTAGAATAAAGGAAAAGCATTGCTCAAAAACTGTTCTAAGCTTCCTTCAATCCACGCTAAAACAGAAGAAGATATGATGCGATAACTCATGGTTTCTTTCAGTTATGGCAATGAATGAAGACAAAGACAACTGCTTTATCGTTGGCAACACGGTGACGGGAACTTGCAATGGAGAAGCGGATCAGAGATGTACAACAACAGGACCCATGGTGATGATAAAGCGTGCTCCCGATACACATTTAACAATCTCTGGAACTTTTTTGGTTTGAGTTGCATTCATTCTCGCACAACTTCATTTTTAATGAATTGAATGTTGAGACCACAATTATCATCATAACGAATTGTCGACAGCGATGTGGCGAAATTGAACAGAGCGGTTTGTATGCTAGCATCAGGTCCATTTGGATCGCACTTCTTCTCAGCGTCGGCCACTGTTGGTGGAAACTGAAATTGAGCCTTGATGTGCTTCCGAACAATTTTTTATCAATCTATATTCGTTGTAGTTTTGAATCAGTAATAAAGTGCAAATCACAGAGTTTGTTCAGTCAAAGTAATGCATGAACTATATTTGAATACGAAAAGCGTCTTTAGTACAATGCTTTACTTTCGAGTAACTGGGAAGTGTTTGAAAAAGTCAAGAAAGTTTTCCTATAGTCTATAGAAAAATTTTCTATCAAATAATCTCTATTTAACTTCACCATACGGTTTCCTAAATTCATTTAATATTCAATTACATGTTTATTGCATATTACTTCCGCGCACATGCGTACCAAACAGTCACATGTGTACCTATGAATATGCCCAGAAGCAATCGAGAAGCGACCCGACCAAACAATCCGCTCACTCCGAGGCAAACACGACGACATTTGATCTTTTTCATTCACAAAGTTATAACGTTTGTTCCCTGTTTCCATTTAGCTTCATATTTTCGTTCATGCAATTTTTCTTTATCTCAGGCCTTTGCCCAAAGCTCTCCCGCTCCCGGAGCACATTGGTGATCATTCACCAGAGCCTTTACCAGACCACATGACATGTTTGCTCAAATAATAATGAAAGGATCTATTATCATTTGAGCGTGGTCTTAATAAAGCACTCGAAAGAAAGGTATATTATGATAAAATACCAGCCAGCTAGAAATCGAGTGCGAAAACACGCTGTGTTAGGTGAATGTTTCATCTGACAAAGAGTGTAAAGCGTAGGTCGTCGATAACTATATATAAGGAGTGTGACGCTCCCGAGAGAACTGACTATGAAAAGATCGACAGACGACGGGTTCTGCCCGGCTGATGAGTCTGTAAGGACGAAACACGTGTCTCGGGCTGTACAAGAGCCTTTACCACACCACATGACATGTTGGCTCAAATAATAATGAAAGGATCTATTCGCTGATTTCATTGACTGCAGCTCGCTGTGAAAGTTCTCTTTTTTCAATAATGATGCGATAAATTAGGAAGTTCGATCAATTCGTTGGATATAGCACAGAATTCCAATCAAGTGAAAATAGAGACGAATAACCTAGACGTTCAGTGGGAAAATCTCGCATTAGAAACTGTAATATTCCTAGGATATACATGGGAGTTATCGCATGTTTATTAAACTACTCACAACTTCCTTTCCTGTCCTAGATATTTTGGGTTTTGAAGTAATCCGAAACGAAATAACTGGTAGATGTTCATTGATGTTCTATTCATCAGGTAGCAGATATCCATTAGATCGTAAAGGGCGGGTCACTGTAGTGATACTATTTAAGTCGAATTACCTGTGGAAATATAAAAAGCTACCATGTTTGGAAATGTTATTGCAGAATAGTGGGGATCGCATTCGAAGATTTCTTCAGCGTTTAAAACCACGCTTCATTGCAAATACCTTCATATAAAAACAGCACGACACAGAATCTCGGCTGGCCTCGCTTCTGCTTAAGCTGCTTGAGCGATCAAAGTGTTGCTCAATATTCTCACTGATCGTTTCCTTGTACACTAACCCTTTGGCTTTGAATAGTATATTGGGAGGGTTGCTTTGGAAAGCCTTCCACTCATGATAAGAGTTTTGATGGAAAGCTTTGAAGTCTTCACGTATTTTACATTACACTTGTGATCTAAAAAAAGGCTTCATCATCATCTCAGTATGTTAGGGAAATTCATCCAGCTCGGAACGTAATTATTTTGTTTGTCTGTTTTGCGAATGAAAAATCGAAAGCATTGTCAGCGTTGTAGAGTCATCTCATCTGTTATACTTTTCTTATGAACGCCGAAAAGAGCTGAATAAGCCTTTCTGGACTGTAACAGCTACGTGTTGCTGTAGTTCCCTATTTTAGCTGCATCATATTATTGTAAACTAACTTACAGAGCAAATAACAATTTCGTTATATTATTCTTTTCGCACTTGGAGCACGGTACTGTGCTAAGTTGGCGATTTCCAATAATTGCTTATAAAAAAACTGTGTTTTCAATTAATATGTGAACAGAATTAACTCGCAACACCATTTATGTAGACTTCTGTTGGCGTCATGCAATTTTAGCGTGACTTTGGGATCTAATATGAAAAGGGCGAGGCTGAGGACACTACTTCTACTGGATTCGTTTCTAAGTAATGACTGTGAATACTAACATTGGGAGAAAAACATATAATTCGCATACTCGACTCAAATCTTCGTGGCTCTGATGAAGGCTAACTCGTCGAAATGTTAACCTACTGAAGCTCAACAATAGCGTAAAATATCGTTGGACATCAAAAATTTTCAACCAGATTCGGAATTCGCACGTCGTTTATTTTTCTGAACAACACAGCGCAAATCATCGTCAGGCCTCATTTTGTGGTTTCAACTACAAAATCGCACAAGGTAGATTCATTAGCATCAATCGACGCTTATCAGTATTCGAGCAATTTCACAATTAGATAGTGAGATCCACCGTTATTTCACAGAATTGTTATCTAGGAAACGAAGGTTAGGACGTGTGGTTCTTAATAACCTTCCACTGAAGGTTGCATAAGTGAGGAAATAAAACTTGACCCAAAAAGTGTTGGCGTTTCCATTTGAGTGACATCACACTATCAGTCGAAGAATACAAAGACTTCTCTCAATTTCAATGTGTTTAGCGAAAATTTGCGACACGACGTAGAATATTGTTTTCTTTTGACTCAGTACGTGGAATACTGCAATCCTTTTTTGACTAAGCTTGTATGTAGCACGAATTGTTGGTACCAAGTTTCTTTGGGCCAATATTTCAACGCGTTTCGATCTCTTCAGAGCCTAACTTGAGTCGATTGCCCACTGTCGTTCATAATTGTTGTAATTCTTCGCCGTCGTTTCGTTCAAGTCAAGCCTTCGATGGTGCATCGTTGGTGAGATCATAAATCCTTTCTGCTCTTGAAAGACAAATTGGAGGCACATATAGCGGTGCTGAATCATCGGCTCTTTATAATAATCTAGGAGAGCTGAATGTAAATGAATAAGCACCTCCATCCCGTTTTTATCGATTTGCTAAACAGCGAGCAGTTTCCCGTGGCATTTAACTTCTGTTTTCGATTGAAAACCTTGGTTAGTCAACAGATTTCAGCTATTGAAGAAAGACCATCACTGTTGTGTTTTCATGAAATGAAAACGTGAAAGGACATGTTAAGTCAATTACCACGTATTCTTTCGATCATAAAAGTGGACCACTATGGTAATGCCATTTGAACCGACTTGCTTACCGACAAATAAGTAAGCTGCTTTGTTCAAGAGTTTTGTCGTTAAATTAAGTCTCAGGTCAATGAAACCTTTTCAAAACGGCTCTTTAAGACAAATACCGTGAATTTTTATGAAATTATTGCAGCGCAGAATATAGGTGGATTTATTTGGTGTGGACTGCTTATGTGAACAAGTTCGCGCTCACTAAAATCAATGGTTGTTCATTTATGCGGCAACCTTTAGCGGCTAGACAGCAGGAGAGTCAATACGCCAGTTTCCAAAATTATTTAAAGAACGATGATTGCGCATTTCATTTGTTAAAACCTTCCATTCGAGGATCCGCTGTTATAGAAGTTGTGATGGAAAGGTTTGCGTCTTCATCAGAGCGATACTACAGTTGAGGTCGGAGAAATAAAAGCTTCTCCTCAGTCCCAGAATGTTAGCGAAAATTGTCCTACTGGCTAAGTAATCATGTGTTTTTTTCTGTCTCTCATATGACAAATCGAAAACGCCTTCGGCACTATAGAATCGTTGGCTCTGTTTCGAGTTTTTTTTTTTTTGAAGATGAACAGGAGATTACGTATTGCTCAAGTTGAATTATTGGGAGAAGAAAGTTTCACTATAGCATTCTAGTTACTCTTGAAAATGTATAGTAGAGGTCAGGTCACTTCAGCGCACTTGAAGTCCAAAATGAAAGGGAAATGCTGGGAATTTCATTGGTGAGGTGCTTCACCCTACTCGATTCGTCTAAGTGTGACTGCTGTGAAGACCAACGCAAAAACAACGATTACACTGAAACTAGATCTAATCATCGTATCTCTGCTAAAGGTGGAACCGTTTTAAATGTTGGCCATAAAAGATTTTCAACAACTTTTATAAGCTCATAGTCGAGATCAAATATTGATGACTAATTGTGAGATATAGAAGGAAATGGTGTTGGACGTTGTTTGTAATCTAGAAAAAATACAGCGCAAAACATCGACCATCCTCGTTTTGTAAATTCAGCAGCTTAACGCACAGAGCAGTGTTTATTGAAGTAATGACCGCTCTTCAACATTTAACATCTGAATATTGAATGCTAGAAGAGTTAATTCATAAAATGGTTATTCATAAGGAGAAGGCCGGGGAGTGATATTACATAAAAACCTTCCACTTAGGGGTCCATAAATGCGAAAGGAAAATGTTCTACAAAGTGTTTATATCTTCACGCGTGTGAGATGCACTTGTAGCTGAAGAATGCCAAGATTTTTCTCAATTCCAATATATAAGAGAGAGATCTATGATTCGAGGCATGAAAAATTTTATGGCTTTTCTTCTCACAAAGGACGATTTCAAGCGCAGTCAACACTGATGACTCATCGGCTCTGTTACGAGAATTGATGGTATCAGTTTCCTTTCAGTAGGTTACCGTGATTACTAAGCAAACTTCAGTCAATATGGAAACAGCAACACCGTTGCTTTTTTATAGTTGAAAAACTTAGTGTGGGTTTTGCATGTTGAGAAATTGAATTGAAGAGCTCAAAATTCATTTTGTAGCAGCAGACAGCTATAACAGCAAGTAAAATATTCGTTATCGGAGGGATGTGGAATCCTTCCTAGAACAGAAATTTTTTTGAAATATTGGCTTTTTTCCCTAAAAAGAAGTCTTTTATGATGTTCCCATCATTTAATCACAATAATGTTTCTATTAAACCTGAAGCTTACTACGTAAACGGGGTGGGAAATGCGAGAGTGCAGGCACAACGAAAGTTTTGCACAGAGACGCAGATGTCCCGGTTAGCGAGTGTCGCGTAAGTGATGGCGCGACGTCGTCTGTCTATCAACGGTAGTCCCCAAAGTGTTAACACGGAGTGCGGATTGATCGCAAACAATGTAGCAGAGTGTGGTGAGCAGAGTTGTTCAAATGCTAAAGTAATTCGTTCAATACAAACATTTCACTTTGATCGACATTACCTTTATATTGCACTGCTTTTCAAGACCTCACTCAAAACTCATACATCCTTACAGCATATTTCAAGTCTTTTGTAGGTCTGTTATGGCACTTCTGCAATGTAATACACGTGTTTCGGCCTTGCAGCCTCGTCAGTTGCACAGTGCCTATCTCTGAGCCAATCCGTTTCAGGGGAAGAACTCCTTTACATAAAGGAATCATCGATGAAAGTTCTACACTGCCGCGTGTATAGTGAAATTCACTTCACCCACTGCAGAGATAACATATCGTTGCATATCTAGCGACATGATTGCCTAGCGTGCAGTATTCAACAGTTAAGAACTCACGGCGGGTATTTTTGATAATACCTTTATGTATTCGACTGTTTTTTCAAGACTTCGCTAAAATTTAATACATGGCGATAGCGCTTACCAAGCCCTGAATGAGGTCTGTTATGGCACTCTCAATCACTGCAATGTCCGGTGACCATATCACTGGACATGCAGTGATATGTTATCTCTGCAGTAGTGAAGTGAATGTTCACCTTAAACGCGGCAGTGTAATATGTTCGTCAACGATTCCATCTATAAGGGGTTCTCTCTCGAAACGGATTGGGGCATTGCGCAACTGAAGAGGTTGGAAGGCCGGAACACATGTATTGTATTGTACAAGTGTCACAACAGATCTCGTGAAAGGTTTGAAAATGCTGCCAGGGGTATTAATCGGTATTTATTGCGATATCGAAGCGACAATGAGCTGACAAACTTGTAGATGTTGACAATGAGAGTAAAACACTAGGTACCGTGAAAGGTGCAGTGTGATGGACATGGATTTCGTCTTTTTTTTTTTGATAAAGCAGTTTGAAAGTTGCAAATTTGAGATTACAAAAAAAGCTTTTCTATGCCAATGATTCGACTTGCCGCCAACAAAGTGACGGCATTCTTAAATAACTCAAATTGTAGGATCGTTCTACCACTCCACTTTGATGGAACTGATGTGAAAACTTAGCTGTTTCAGCTGGCTGCGAAGTTCGTAGTTGTGACGACGTTGTTGCCGCTCAAAACAAGTATAGGCAAGTTGTGCACATTAATATTCGCAGGAAAGTGCGCAATTGAGCGGTACCAAATTCATACAATTTTGATTACTTCTGTTCAACGGATTTGGTATTTATTGCCCTAAAGCCAAAACTTTTCGAACAAATATTAGGTCTGCTTAAAAGTTATAGCATTTAAATACTAGACATCAACTTGTTGATCAGAAGTAATTAAAATGCTTAGCAACACTATTTAAAGCATTCGCCATCAGCCTGAACGCATTTGTGCCATCTCTTAAGCAACAAATCAATAGCATGCTCATAGAAGTCGTCATCCTTAGGCTCAAAGAAAGTTTCTAATCCTCGACGCAAATGATTGATGTATCGGAATGTTTTCGTGCTCAAGAAAAGATAGTCAGACGTCGAAAAGTCAAGACTGAACAACGGATGATCCGGCAACTACCAGCCAAGTTCGGTCAACTTCATAGTTGTCAATTTGATGATATGGAGCCTTATGTGGTTTTAAAGCAAAATGAGATTGCGGCCACGTCGACGTGCCGATCCCAATTGCAACGGTCCAGGTCCGGTGAGGTCCTAAAAGGTAATGAGCATACTTTGTCAACTTAACATGGGGGCTTGAAGCGCATCTAGTCCTTCAAGATAGAATTGACGATGCGAAACTCATTACTTCTAGTTGATAAATTAAATGTTATTTGTTTTTGTGGTGGAGGTTCAGTGGTTCTTGCTGTGTGGTCCCTGGATTTGTCTCAGGCAGTGACCCGATCGATATCTGAATATGGTTAGATTGTCCTTAGCGGCGCACTGACCTTTGTGCTGCTCGCGTCGAACTTCCGGCTTGCGACGACTTTTGCCCTTTGAAGTGGCTGGTTGCACTTCCAAGTTGCTACGGGCTGAACTTTGGTCTGTGTGACCGTGTCTTCTGCCAACTTGTCTCTTGTAACCGACAAGAACACAAAGTTCAAATCCTTTATATGGGTTATACGAAATAATGTGGTGAAACCGAACAATGAAGTGGTACCACCAAACAACTCATAATATACATACATTACTGTGATAATATCATAGGAACAATATACATACGATTACGACATTTCGTTATATGAACATATGCCTGTGAATGTGATGTTTCATCTTGTGACGATAATATGGATAAGTGATTGTGATTGATGAGATGTATCGTCGTGTGACGATACAATGAATGTTGTTATTAACGGAGCATGACTAGGCGGCTGAGCCCGTTTGGGATTGTTATGTTCGCCCCCAAATAGAACACCGGCGGCGGGATCCAGTCGGTGAGTATATGGTGTTGGCATTGGGGTCGCTACTGATTATATATGGGCAGAATCCCTTAACCGCGGTGATGGGCCGAGCATAGCCTAGGTGAGTTTGTTCAGCCACGTTAGTGATATGTTCCGCTCACAATTCTATTGAGTTCATCTGACAACTGTATGAACTCAACCTTATTATAGCAATTAGTTACGTGATAACGAGACTATGTGAAGAGAGCAATAATGAGTTGGCAATGATATGAAGTGAGGTGGTCCGGGTGGTGTCAGACAACCGTTCGGATGATGCCCGTCGATCGAACTGCCTGTTGAGGTTGGTGGCAGCTGGGTGCCGCCCACGCCACTTGGACCATTCTGTCTGAGGTCCTCGAACCTCTGG
Organism: Parelaphostrongylus tenuis; assembly: GCA_019055375.1. NCBI lineage: Eukaryota > Metazoa > Nematoda > Chromadorea > Rhabditida > Metastrongylidae > Parelaphostrongylus > Parelaphostrongylus tenuis. The sequence goes on along the minus strand of JAHQIW010005886.1, from coordinate 32,271 downwards.
GGTAGCACTTGCTTTCTGAGGTCGTGGATCATCTGCGTTACCTAAATTATCGTGTAATTCCCGAAAAGATAGCAAGCTCCGTAGGGAGGTTTGCTATATTTTTAGTGCCAGAACCTACGGGAAGACCTGATAACAAAAGTTGCGCTACACGCATCGATTACAACTGCCTTCCTGCAAGTGCGTAACTTTCGCTACTTATTTGAAAATCTTTTCGTCGTTCCGAAAAAGATACTGAATTTTATGCAGTTATGCGAAAAAATTTGCTTATCGTCTTGTGAGTGCTTGCCTTATTTTTTCAATTTACATTGCTAAATTAGACCGCTACGAAATTCAAGAAACGAACATGTTACTTCGATTGTGATACGTGATTTTTTTTTCGTTTTAACACATACAAAGTGTTTTTTATGACACTTTTTTAAGAGCAGAATAAAGATATAGAATAATCAAGATTTTTCCTATCAACTAGTCTCCACTTGTCATGGAAAATCAAAGAAAAGCTAAATGCAGAGGCCAGCCTTGTAAATAATAACCGTGTGAGGTAAAACGTAAATTCATTCTCGCTGCTGCTATAGCGCAATAGATTGGTCTTCCTCAAACTAAGTTGATATCAAGACTGCCCTTTATCACGCGCGACCCGCCATCACAATTTTCCAATGTGCGGATCCAAGTACTTCTAGCATTCGAATGTCTTTTTTGTCTTCTTCTCGAATTACGTAGACTACTGGTCGAGCATGTCTCCGTACAATCTCAAGGCTAGCCTGGCTGTGGCGTTCAAAGCGCTCTTACTGACTACCGCTGAACGCTGGAGGATAGAGCTGCGTTTCACGCGAACCGGGACAAGCATTACAATTACTCGACCACGACGCCCCATTGTTAAAATAACTGATATCAACCAGTAAGTGTCTACAGAGCCGTGAAGCGTTTCAAAGGACTGGGGGATGAGGAACGTACTCGAAAAGTTCGTCCCACCACCTCGTATACTCGAAAAAACATTCAAAAACATTCAGAAGATCCGTCACTAAATTGAATGAAATATGGCCGAAGCATTGTCGAAAATAAAATAAAACTGCTTCATTATTAGCGATATGCTCGGGTTCACTTTTTGGGCAAGAAATGGACTAAGCTCGCCGGATGACTCATTTGATAGCTGGTGCTCGCTTGTCGAAGGCACTTTCCACGGATGAGAAGAGATTAACTGTCGAATTACTTCACAATCAACAAAATCGACGTCAACTTCCCAAGAAGGGTAACAGAAATCTTCAGAACGAAAAACCATGAGCTTCAGCCACTTTGCGGCCTCTGTTATAGTCTAGGCCAGCATTTAAGCCAGCAGAAAACCGCTATTGATCTTCATCAACGCAAATGGGAAAACCAGCGTTGCCAGTTATCAATAGCTAGTTTCACGGAGCAAAGTAGAGCTTTGGAACAGTTTGGCGGTGAAGGATTTACGCTTCAACAGGACTGGGCTCCTGCTCATTCGACCTGGTCAATGAGTTCCATCTATTTGAAGCTACTTCGAGGCTCTTGGGGCAAGGACATTTGGCCGTCCAACTCACTGGTTCTCAAGTCAATGGACTACTCTGTGAGGCTCATACTGAAGGCAACAGTCTCAGCTCATCGCCACACTACCGAAGACGCGTTTGAAATGGCTTTGACACGCTTTGGGACGAAACTGTGGTGGAAACGTGTGCGAGCATCATTGAGGATTTCCGCAAGCGACATCGTAAATGTATAAAGGCCAAGAAGGCACTTCTGAGAATACGTCGTAAACTTTTCATGCTTATTGTTTTAAATGTTGGTCCAATAAACGTATTTAACCCCTCAAATTGACGCATTGATTTATCTATGCTTTTCACTCGTAGAACATTCGAAAAAATTATCTAAAATTTCTCTGACCTCGTAATCGCTAAAACTCTAGTTTTGAAACTTTTTCTCAAGAAAGAGCTGAGTAAACACGAGTGCAAAGGCTGTCATTCGGGTTCTCCACTAACAAAGACGATTTATAGGAGTAATAAAGGTGGGAACCTGGTGGAAACATGAAAGCCTAGAAAGCGCTGTTTTTACTCTCAAGCAAATTGTTGCCATAGACAGTTCCACTTCGTATTTGTCAACTGATCTCTACCTATACAGATTTACCTAAAGAGTACAGCTGTAAATTCGGCGTTTTTCACATGCAAATAATTAGCTTATGGGAAAATTGAAAAATTATGTCACATCAACTCTATTCAGAGATATTGAACCTAATTTGGGCCACGTCACTTGAAAAACTGGCACATTTTGTAAAATTTCCATTCAATAAGTTATCCTTTCCTTGCATGTCGTTTCTACAATGTAAAAAAAATTGACATATCACCTCTTAAACAAGCCCTCATGTGCTTCGGAATATCAAAATGTGTTAGAAGATGTAGTCTGAAATACTTTTCTCCAAGTCAGGACGGTTTCAAACGGTTTCAAACGTGTCAGCCAAGATTAGAGCCCCGTTAGATAGAGTTCGATGCAAGGAGTCAGAAGATGCTATTGGATGTCAGATTCTTTTAGAACAGACTGAGTAATATCGCAAAGAATTCGAATTTGTCATACAAATATACGAAAAAATCAACAAAGAATGTTATATTTAACATGAATTTTCTGGGCGCTTTTAAACGTTTCAGCCAAGATTAGAGCCCCTTTGAATAGAGTTCGATGCAAGGTATCAGAAAATGCTATTGGATGTCAGATTCTTTTAGACGAGACTGCGTTATAACGTAAAGAATACGAATTTGCTATACAATTATGTGTCGACTGTGTTCTTAATTTGCAGAAGGGGGCTTTGGACTTCATTGCAGCCGTCGAAAGAATATTGAGTTTCGCGTTGCGCGTCGGCTTCAAACCACCACGCTTTGGGTGTGCGGATAAGATTTTGTCATATTGGCGCCAAGCATACAAGCTTTTACTTGCATGTGAAACAAGATTTCGCAACAAGCGACTTCACTCCATTGGACATCAGCCGCCTTTGAACTGTTTTCTGCATGTTTTTATCGAGTTTCCTCAATTATGAGCCTCTAATCTTTACCAAGCACTATAGAAGAGCAGTTATGTTCCTACAAAAACATAACATATTGCAAACCAAACGTCTGTGCATGGAAATTCATAGAATAAAGCTTGAGTCCGGTCTATAGAATTTTGGCAGTCTTACAAGCATGTTGTAAAAAAGCTTCTACAGTTAAGACCCCCGCACGCAGTGTGCAGAACTCAATATTCTTATGGCCGTTACAGCTCATCAATAAATTTGTTTCAAAAATCAAAGGTATCATTGGAATCCATATGATTTAATCTACCAAGTGACTGTCAATACTTTAAGGCAGAAGCTTCAATCAGCAAGAAATTTCTGAATGAGGAATCAAAATTTATTTACGCTCTTTCACAGCAATAGTACAGCTTAACTGAAAACAAGTCCATCGTTGAAATCTCTGAGTTGATTCGCTAAATGCATGCTTAAACTCCAAAAAAGAGCAATATTCACCTTTTCCTCATAAAATTAATGAAAGGCGTGGATAATAAAAAATCCAATTTTGAGAAAGCGTAGTTTTCTTACGGCTGTTGTAGCGCGATAGAAAGTCTGTCTCAAGAACTAAAGGCAACCTTAGAATCCTTGAAATTTGGTCTTTGTGAAAATTCTAAAAGAAATAATTTGGCCATCGAAAAATGTTTGAGTGCGGAACAAGATTTTATTTTTGCTCTTTGCACAATAGTAAGGTCTTTTTCGAAACAATGTAGACCGTTGAAATTCTTTTGACTTGAACTATCGAACGATTTTTCGAACATCGAAAACCACCAATAAATAAGCTTTCTCTGAACAGTCGAAACAGGGCACGAATAATGGAAAGGTGCAAAAAAACACATGCTGCGTGTAAAACAAAGTCTCATTCTGAGTGCTGCATCGCTAGAAAAAAAGCTTTCTCAAAAATGGCTGCGCAGCGCGGTAGCCATCATTCAGCTTTCGAATGGTTATTAAAACTCTTGTGAAAAAATTTTTGTCAAGCGAGTAATGCCGTTCTTTCATTTGTCCCTGGATAATCGAATAGAACACAGAATTCTCATAAATCCCAAGACCGGCTATCTATTAACCTCAGCGTAGTTTGAATAAATGAATAGTTTCTTCTGTTTAGACCGTTTCGAAGTATTATTGATATTGTTCATTGAATATTAGCGAAGCATACAACAATACAGTCAGTAATGCATCTTGAATATACAATATTCGAGGTGGCTAACGTTTCGGCGGGTCGCCTTCGTCAGAGCCTGGAAAGATCACACTGATCCACAGAACGTTAGAAATGTGGTTTGGATCGCATAGTAAGGGCTTCATTTCAAAACACTCACCTTTTTGATGTTTGGGTCTATGAATTATTAATTGAAGACCAGCCGCTTAAGGTCAGTGCATCAGTAGGCTGTGCCTAACTCAGACCGGAAAGATCAGCCTGAGGTATGGTTCGAGGTCACTCGTGATTACGAGGCACTCGTCTTTTCGGTTCATTTTCGGGCCTTTGTTATGTATCCAAAAGGCTTCTAATGTTTTACGCGCAGATGTTCTTGATTCCTGTGCGAGGATCAATAAACAATATCAATAACACCTCGAAAGGTTAAACAGAAGAAAGAATATTTATATTTGATTTCTTTCAGCAGCATTAAGATGTTTCAAATATACCTAATGATATAGAGCGATGTGCTAGACTTACGGCAGACGAGACCCGCACATGTGTGACACCTTACCCGGGGGCGCGTGCTCTAACCCGTTGGACTATTCACGCCTGTTTTCCCACCACTTTTTTCTGCTTTACAACCTCCGCTATAAAATGAATTAAGAGAATTTTATCCAATCATTAAATACACAATATCTGTCAACGTGACTGGGTTCACTATCGATATCGGCTACCCGTGCTACAGTGATGACGGTTGATTGTCGACAGGTAGATGCGTTGTAGCGCAGGAATAGTGGAGGCAATTAGGCGTCGATAGTGCAACGGGCTACAATTTTCACCTCCTGATATGGTTATGTCCGTGTTCGAGTGCCGCCTGATGCAGAAAACCTTCCACTACACTCTACATCACTGATAATGGGGAAAATTCACTCTGGTAGGAACTATGTCACTTGAATTCTAATGATCATTACGCTGCTCAATTCTTGATTTATTTTTTGAAGTGCTTTTTGGCCTTAAAGCAATATACGACCTCTCCAAGCGGACCTTTCTTGCCCAATATATCCACGGACCTACTCTTGAGGGATACCGCCCGGTTAGTCGCGAGGGCACATGGCGCGTCCCCAGGTGATGGATAGGGAATAAACACGAACCAAAAGCACCGTGTGCTTCCCAGAGACGCAAATGGATTCAGGTGATGAGCTCCCTGCTTCTGCAGCGCCGACTTGACAAAACTCTATTTCTGCGAGCCAAGTCGGCCAAAAGCCTGCAATCAAGCGGCTGGGAAGTACATGGGAGGCGGTTAGAAGTCGCCTTGAACAAATAAGCTCCTCCCGCTCCTCTGAGAGAGACTGGCAAGATACTCGTGAGTACCCAGCCCTCACGTTTAGAGCCTGGCAAGCTCTACATTGGGTATCAAAATGCCAAAAACACTAACAAATATGGGCCTCATTCCCCTGACCCCGAAAGAGCCCCGGTACGGCAGCGCCAGGTAGGACGAGTACGGAAAGGCCGCTAAAATCTCAGGGCCGAACTAGGCTGCCAAGATCCAAACGGACTATAATGACGATCTGTACCTACAACGCAAGAACCCTTGCTCACGAATCCGCTGTAGAAGATTTATTGATTCAAGCAAAAAGAATAAGGTACGACGTCATTGGCCTGGCTGAGACGAGAAGGCGCTATACTTTTCACGCTGTTTATATCACCGGAGAAGAACTGTTCCTTGGAACATGCGATCGCAGAGGTGTCGGCCGGCGTTGGCGTCCTCGTCAAATCGAATTTGACCGTGAACATTGATTCGTTTGAACAATTAATAACCCGTATCGGACGATTACGCTTGAAACGACGTGGTTCTATGCCGGCTTTAACAATCTTCGTTGCTTACGCACCAACATCAAGCTATGACGAAGACGAAGTTGAAGCGTTCTATATGGACCTCGAAAAATTCTTCAGAGAAGATCACACATTCTACAAGGTCATTGTCGGAGATTTTAACGCAAAAATTGGACCTAGAAGAACGTCTGAAGAACGTCACATAGGGTCCCACGGACTAGAATGGAATGAACAAGGTGAGAGGCTATCTGAGTTTATCATGACGACCCAAACCATCCATGGGAGCTCACAATTTCCGAAAACCTCACTCTCAGCGGTGGACGTGGAGTCTAGCAATAGAGGATACCCTAACAAATACCACATCTCAGTACATCGAAGGTTTTGCCTAACCGATGTCGCTAATGTTTCTATGTTCTACACGGGATCAGACCATCGCCTCGTTTGCTTTCCCATTCAATGGAAAACCAGCAAGACCGTGTTGTTGTTCAAAAAGGGAGATATTCACGACACAGGCAGTTATCGCCCAAACCGCTTGCTCTCCGTTGTTAAAAACTCTTCACTTGAGTCATCCTAAACAGGATGACAGTACACTGGACGAAGGACAGCCATGCGAACAAGCAGTGGCCCGCAAGGATTTAGTACTATAGACCACATACGATCACGTGACTCATTGAAGTTTTACGATAGTACAAACTACAGCTCTGTCTCACTATCATCGATCTAATGAGAGCCAGTGGAAAATTCAGTGGAAACAGAAGCGGTTATAAAGGTTCTGGGCAACTAGGGCGTCTCGTACATAATGATCCTTTGTGAGCTATATAAAGATTTTGTGACTTAAATATCTCCATTCCATTCTACAGCAATATTGTCAAATTATGAAGAGGGGTTTGACACGGCTATACAATTTTGCCAAAATTATTCACTGCAACCCTCGAAAAACGTCATGCGAACATTAGAATGGGACGATATGGGAGTGAAAATTGACGGTTGACGATTAAATCATCTTCGCTTTGCAGATGATGTCGTCCTCATAACACCAAACATCAGCCAAGCGGAATAAATGTTGACCGATTTCGACAACGCCTGCAGAAAGATCGGTTTTCAACTATACTAACTAAAACGATGATCATGAGTAGCGGATAAGTTTTGAATGCCCCATTCACACTCTTTGAAATGAACATCTCTAAATGCTCCAGTTACGTCTATATAGGTCGTGAAATTAGCATGATGAACGACCTAGCTCCAGAGTTGAGCAAGAGGAAACGATTAGCTTGTGGAACGTTTGAGCTCCTCGAGGATGCAGTGGAGAGGACAAAGAACATCCGACTCCGTGTCCACCTTTTCGACTTGACAATTATCCCTGCCCTGACGTATGCAGCATAAACCTGGTCGCTACGTAAGCAGGATGAAAGATCACTTGGCGTCACTGGAGGCTTGGTGGAAAGGTCGCTGCTAGCAATATCCCGTATCTCGGAAGTGAGAGAAAGAATTGAAAGTTTCGATCCACGTTAACGATCAAAGATCAAAGACGCTGTTTTATACGCCAAGATATCGAAAATAAAGTGGGCCCGACATGTGGCTCGCTTCAACGGCAAACCGATGGACGAGAGCTGTTACCGGACTGGGTTCCACGAGGAATTCAGCGCTCTACAGGAAGACCACAGACGTGATTACTCGATTTCTTCACAAAAAGACTAAATAGATGACTTCATGCTCAATGAACCCCTGAAGCGAGGAAGGCCCACTGGGCTACTCTGCCTGCGGTAGGGAAAAGTGGAAGTATTACTGGTTAATTACTCGACGATCAACATAACGACAGGTGAGACAGGTCAGTAGAGGCTCAAAAATAACCCGCACAGGGGAATGCCTCGTAATAATGCGGGACCTCGCACCATGCTTTAGGCTGTCCTGCCTGCCGTGAGGCAGGCACAGTCTCACTTACGCACTGACTCTAAGCGACAAGTCTTTAATTTCAAGATCTGAAACATCTGAACAGTATGTATTTCCAAATGAAGTTTTTTACTGCGCTATCCAAAACTCGTTTCTCACGCTTTCTGTTGGGGGCTATGAAGGCTTTTACTGAGTGGATGACGGATCAATAAGACCTCTCCAGACTCTGAAGAAGACGAACCTCGCCGAAGTTTTAGCCTCTGCGCGTTTACTCTATTATTTGTGCTGCGTTGCTATACTGTAATAATATTGTATTGCATCATAGATATTCAATAAAAACTATTATTAGCACCTTGACTGCTCAGCAGGAGAGACTACTATTTTATTTCGGCTATGCCGAGGTTAATCAATAGTAGATTTTCGAATTTTTCTCTCAGACTTAGCAGTTATTTAAAAGCCTGATTCTGCGATTTCAATGATCTGTCTGACTTCGAGAAAAGACTTTTTTTTAAAGTTGTAGCAGCGATAACAAATTTATGCTTTGCACTCTATTTGCTTGATTTGCTCGGCTGGGCTTCGATATGACTCTTCAGCAAAGTTTTACCATTCCTTCATCGGCCCAAATCCCGTCCGCTGCTTGGACGTCATAGCTGGTTTATTGTAATTATATCTAAAGTTTATGCGTCAGAGGTATCTTGTCGTTACATAGAGATTAGAGCATTACGAATGAGCCTCTTGTGAAGGTTTTTTGATATGAAAAGCAACAATTTCTCCTAAAGTCCATTATTTTCCAGCGGTAACACCAGTTATTGCAAAAAATAAACAAACTTTCAACCCTCCCTATGCCTTTGTATCGCCTGCCTTTCCAAACTTAGCTCGAAAGTACATCTACAAATAAACACTTTGATAGAGGCTTATGTTGAGGAAATTGTAGTATGTAGCTGGAGTAATTGTAGGAGGATCACGCGTTCATCATCACTTTCAGATACTCAGTAAATTGGCATTTATCTCTATACGCGACACACAGGTCTGAATCAAAAGCATACTAGCGAGTAGAGAAAATCATGTTCCGTCAAAGTTATACAAGAATTCAGAAATTTTTGGCAAACTGGAGAAAAAATCTCAATCAAAGAGCGAAAATCGTACAATTCGCTTATTGAGCGCGTCAATTCTATAGCGAACCCTCAGTGATCAACTTACAGCGCAAAGTTATTCTGAAGGCGCAAGTATATGTCATTGCACTTCGTCCATACATTTTAAGCCGCAACAACTGATTGAGCTATGCAGCTTTTTTTGAATCCACCCACAGCAAGCGAGGTTACTTCTTGTTCTACACTCATAACACCAGCACAGTCTTCTCTGACGTTTAACCTATATGTTTTTGTAAAGCTGCTTTTTTACATCAAAACTCCATCTAATGGCTAACATAGAAAGAAAAACAGGAAAACTTTACATAAGACAATCAGACAAAAGAACCTAATTGTTGGAGAAGGAAAGTTGTTACGAAATGTCAAAGGCGTTATGGCGCTCGTTCATACCAACCACGGCTTCAGCACTTGTACCTGTTCGCGACTAACTCGACGTAGCAGCTCAATGAGTTTAGGGCTTTGGAGGTTCTCATATCGTTTGATTTGGAGAAAAGTATTTCAGACTACATCTTCTTACACATTTTGATATTCCGAAGCACATGAGGGCTTGTTTTAAGAGGTGATATGTCAATTTTTTTTTACATTGTAGAACGACATGCAAGGAAAGGATAACTTATTGAATGGAAATTTTACAAAATGTGCCAGTTTTTCAAGTGACGTGGCCCAAATTAGGTTCAATATCTCTGAATAGAGTTGATGTGACATAATTTTTCAATTTTCCCATAAGCTAATTATTTGCATGTGAAAAACGCCGAATTTACAGCTGTACTCTTTAGGTAAATCTGTATAGGTAGAGATCAGTTGACAATACGAAGTGGAACTGTCTATGGCAACAATTTGCTTGAGAGTAAAACAGCGCTTTCTAGGCTTTCATGTTTCCACCAGGTTCCCACCTTTATTACTCCTATAAATCGTCTTTGTTAGTGGAGAACCCGAATGACAGCCTTTGCACTCGTGTTTACTCAGCTCTTTCTTGAGAAAAAGTTTCAAAACTAGAGTTTTAGCGATTACGAGGTCAGAGAAATTTAGATAATTTTTTCGAATGTTCTACGAGTGAAAAGCATAGATAAATCAATGCGTCAATTTGAGGGGTTAAATACGTTTATTGGACCAACATTTAAAACAATAAGCATGAAAAGTTTACGACGTATTCTCAGAAGTGCCTTCTTGGCCTTTATACATTTACGATGTCGCTTGCGGAAATCCTCAATGATGCTCGCACACGTTTCCACCACAGTTTCGTCCCAAAGCGTGTCAAAGCCATTTCAAACGCGTCTTCGGTAGTGTGGCGATGAGCTGAGACTGTTGCCTTCAGTATGAGCCTCACAGAGTAGTCCATTGACTTGAGAACCAGTGAGTTGGACGGCCAAATGTCCTTGCCCCAAGAGCCTCGAAGTAGCTTCAAATAGATGGAACTCATTGACCAGGTCGAATGAGCAGGAGCCCAGTCCTGTTGAAGCGTAAATCCTTCACCGCCAAACTGTTCCAAAGCTCTACTTTGCTCCGTGAAACTAGCTATTGATAACTGGCAACGCTGGTTTTCCCATTTGCGTTGATGAAGATCAATAGCGGTTTTCTGCTGGCTTAAATGCTGGCCTAGACTATAACAGAGGCCGCAAAGTGGCTGAAGCTCATGGTTTTTCGTTCTGAAGATTTCTGTTACCCTTCTTGGGAAGTTGACGTCGATTTGTTGATTGTGAAGTAATTCGACAGTTAATCTCTTCTCATCCGTGGAAAGTGCCTTCGACAAGCGAGCACCAGCTATCAAATGAGTCATCCGGCGAGCTTAGTCCATTTCTTGCCCAAAAAGTGAACCCGAGCATATCGCTAATAATGAAGCAGTTTTATTTTATTTTCGACAATGCTTCGGCCATATTTCATTCAATTTAGTGACGGATCTTCTGAATGTTTTTGAATGTTTTTTCGAGTATACGAGGTGGTGGGACGAACTTTTCGAGTACGTTCCTCATCCCCCAGTCCTTTGAAACGCTTCACGGCTCTGTAGACACTTACTGGTTGATATCAGTTATTTTAACAATGGGGCGTCGTGGTCGAGTAATTGTAATGCTTGTCCCGGTTCGCGTGAAACGCAGCTCTATCCTCCAGCGTTCAGCGGTAGTCAGTAAGAGCGCTTTGAACGCCACAGCCAGGCTAGCCTTGAGATTGTACGGAGACATGCTCGACCAGTAGTCTACGTAATTCGAGAAGAAGACAAAAAAGACATTCGAATGCTAGAAGTACTTGGATCCGCACATTGGAAAATTGTGATGGCGGGTCGCGCGTGATAAAGGGCAGTCTTGATATCAACTTAGTTTGAGAAGACCAATCTATTGCGCTATAGCAGCAGCGAGAATGAATTTACGTTTTACCTCACACGGTTATTATTTACAAGGCTGGCCTCTGCATTTAGCTTTTCTTTGATTTTCCATGACAAGTGGAGACTAGTTGATAGGAAAAATCTTGATTATTCTATATCTTTATTCTGCTCTTAAAAAAGTGTCATAAAAAACACTTTGTATGTGTTAAAACGAAAAAAAAATCACGTATCACAATCGAAGTAACATGTTCGTTTCTTGAATTTCGTAGCGGTCTAATTTAGCAATGTAAATTGAAAAAATAAGGCAAGCACTCACAAGACGATAAGCAAATTTTTTCGCATAACTGCATAAAATTCAGTATCTTTTTCGGAACGACGAAAAGATTTTCAAATAAGTAGCGAAAGTTACGCACTTGCAGGAAGGCAGTTGTAATCGATGCGTGTAGCGCAACTTTTGTTATCAGGTCTTCCCGTAGGTTCTGGCACTAAAAATATAGCAAACCTCCCTACGGAGCTTGCTATCTTTTCGGGAATTACACGATAATTTAGGTAACGCAGATGATCCACGACCTCAGAAAGCAAGTGCTACCCCAGAGGTTCGAGGACCTCAGACAGAATGGTCCAAGTGGCGTGGGCGGCACCCAGCTGCCACCAACCTCAACAGGCAGTTCGATCGACGGGCATCATCCGAACGGTTGTCTGACACCACCCGGACCACCTCACTTCATATCATTGCCAACTCATTATTGCTCTCTTCACATAGTCTCGTTATCACGTAACTAATTGCTATAATAAGGTTGAGTTCATACAGTTGTCAGATGAACTCAATAGAATTGTGAGCGGAACATATCACTAACGTGGCTGAACAAACTCACCTAGGCTATGCTCGGCCCATCACCGCGGTTAAGGGATTCTGCCCATATATAATCAGTAGCGACCCCAATGCCAACACCATATACTCACCGACTGGATCCCGCCGCCGGTGTTCTATTTGGGGGCGAACATAACAATCCCAAACGGGCTCAGCCGCCTAGTCATGCTCCGTTAATAACAACATTCATTGTATCGTCACACGACGATACATCTCATCAATCACAATCACTTATCCATATTATCGTCACAAGATGAAACATCACATTCACAGGCATATGTTCATATAACGAAATGTCGTAATCGTATGTATATTGTTCCTATGATATTATCACAGTAATGTATGTATATTATGAGTTGTTTGGTGGTACCACTTCATTGTTCGGTTTCACCACATTATTTCGTATAACCCATATAAAGGATTTGAACTTTGTGTTCTTGTCGGTTACAAGAGACAAGTTGGCAGAAGACACGGTCACACAGACCAAAGTTCAGCCCGTAGCAACTTGGAAGTGCAACCAGCCACTTCAAAGGGCAAAAGTCGTCGCAAGCCGGAAGTTCGACGCGAGCAGCACAAAGGTCAGTGCGCCGCTAAGGACAATCTAACCATATTCAGATATCGATCGGGTCACTGCCTGAGACAAATCCAGGGACCACACAGCAAGAACCACTGAACCTCCACCACAAAAACAAATAACATTTAATTTATCAACTAGAAGTAATGAGTTTCGCATCGTCAATTCTATCTTGAAGGACTAGATGCGCTTCAAGCCCCCATGTTAAGTTGACAAAGTATGCTCATTACCTTTTAGGACCTCACCGGACCTGGACCGTTGCAATTGGGATCGGCACGTCGACGTGGCCGCAATCTCATTTTGCTTTAAAACCACATAAGGCTCCATATCATCAAATTGACAACTATGAAGTTGACCGAACTTGGCTGGTAGTTGCCGGATCATCCGTTGTTCAGTCTTGACTTTTCGACGTCTGACTATCTTTTCTTGAGCACGAAAACATTCCGATACATCAATCATTTGCGTCGAGGATTAGAAACTTTCTTTGAGCCTAAGGATGACGACTTCTATGAGCATGCTATTGATTTGTTGCTTAAGAGATGGCACAAATGCGTTCAGGCTGATGGCGAATGCTTTAAATAGTGTTGCTAAGCATTTTAATTACTTCTGATCAACAAGTTGATGTCTAGTATTTAAATGCTATAACTTTTAAGCAGACCTAATATTTGTTCGAAAAGTTTTGGCTTTAGGGCAATAAATACCAAATCCGTTGAACAGAAGTAATCAAAATTGTATGAATTTGGTACCGCTCAATTGCGCACTTTCCTGCGAATATTAATGTGCACAACTTGCCTATACTTGTTTTGAGCGGCAACAACGTCGTCACAACTACGAACTTCGCAGCCAGCTGAAACAGCTAAGTTTTCACATCAGTTCCATCAAAGTGGAGTGGTAGAACGATCCTACAATTTGAGTTATTTAAGAATGCCGTCACTTTGTTGGCGGCAAGTCGAATCATTGGCATAGAAAAGCTTTTTTTGTAATCTCAAATTTGCAACTTTCAAACTGCTTTATCAAAAAAAAAAGACGAAATCCATGTCCATCACACTGCACCTTTCACGGTACCTAGTGTTTTACTCTCATTGTCAACATCTACAAGTTTGTCAGCTCATTGTCGCTTCGATATCGCAATAAATACCGATTAATACCCCTGGCAGCATTTTCAAACCTTTCACGAGATCTGTTGTGACACTTGTACAATACAATACATGTGTTCCGGCCTTCCAACCTCTTCAGTTGCGCAATGCCCCAATCCGTTTCGAGAGAGAACCCCTTATAGATGGAATCGTTGACGAACATATTACACTGCCGCGTTTAAGGTGAACATTCACTTCACTACTGCAGAGATAACATATCACTGCATGTCCAGTGATATGGTCACCGGACATTGCAGTGATTGAGAGTGCCATAACAGACCTCATTCAGGGCTTGGTAAGCGCTATCGCCATGTATTAAATTTTAGCGAAGTCTTGAAAAAACAGTCGAATACATAAAGGTATTATCAAAAATACCCGCCGTGAGTTCTTAACTGTTGAATACTGCACGCTAGGCAATCATGTCGCTAGATATGCAACGATATGTTATCTCTGCAGTGGGTGAAGTGAATTTCACTATACACGCGGCAGTGTAGAACTTTCATCGATGATTCCTTTATGTAAAGGAGTTCTTCCCTGAAACGGATTGGCTCAGAGATAGGCACTGTGCAACTGACGAGGCTGCAAGGCCGAAACACGTGTATTACATTGCAGAAGTGCCATAACAGACCTACAAAAGACTTGAAATATGCTGTAAGGATGTATGAGTTTTGAGTGAGGTCTTGAAAAGCAGTGCAATATAAAGGTAATGTCGATCAAAGTGAAATGTTTGTATTGAACGAATTACTTTAGCATTTGAACAACTCTGCTCACCACACTCTGCTACATTGTTTGCGATCAATCCGCACTCCGTGTTAACACTTTGGGGACTACCGTTGATAGACAGACGACGTCGCGCCATCCACTTACGCGACACTCGCTAACCGGGACATCTGCGTCTCTGTGCAAAACTTTCGTTGTGCCTGCACTCTCGCATTTCCCACCCCGTTTACGTAGTAAGCTTCAGGTTTAATAGAAACATTATTGTGATTAAATGATGGGAACATCATAAAAGACTTCTTTTTAGGGAAAAAAGCCAATATTTCAAAAAATTTCTGTTCTAGGAAGGATTCCACATCCCTCCGATAACGAATATTTTACTTGCTGTTATAGCTGTCTGCTGCTACAAAATGAATTTTGAGCTCTTCAATTCAATTTCTCAACATGCAAAACCCACACTAAGTTTTTCAACTATAAAAAAGCAACGGTGTTGCTGTTTCCATATTGACTGAAGTTTGCTTAGTAATCACGGTAACCTACTGAAAGGAAACTGATACCATCAATTCTCGTAACAGAGCCGATGAGTCATCAGTGTTGACTGCGCTTGAAATCGTCCTTTGTGAGAAGAAAAGCCATAAAATTTTTCATGCCTCGAATCATAGATCTCTCTCTTATATATTGGAATTGAGAAAAATCTTGGCATTCTTCAGCTACAAGTGCATCTCACACGCGTGAAGATATAAACACTTTGTAGAACATTTTCCTTTCGCATTTATGGACCCCTAAGTGGAAGGTTTTTATGTAATATCACTCCCCGGCCTTCTCCTTATGAATAACCATTTTATGAATTAACTCTTCTAGCATTCAATATTCAGATGTTAAATGTTGAAGAGCGGTCATTACTTCAATAAACACTGCTCTGTGCGTTAAGCTGCTGAATTTACAAAACGAGGATGGTCGATGTTTTGCGCTGTATTTTTTCTAGATTACAAACAACGTCCAACACCATTTCCTTCTATATCTCACAATTAGTCATCAATATTTGATCTCGACTATGAGCTTATAAAAGTTGTTGAAAATCTTTTATGGCCAACATTTAAAACGGTTCCACCTTTAGCAGAGATACGATGATTAGATCTAGTTTCAGTGTAATCGTTGTTTTTGCGTTGGTCTTCACAGCAGTCACACTTAGACGAATCGAGTAGGGTGAAGCACCTCACCAATGAAATTCCCAGCATTTCCCTTTCATTTTGGACTTCAAGTGCGCTGAAGTGACCTGACCTCTACTATACATTTTCAAGAGTAACTAGAATGCTATAGTGAAACTTTCTTCTCCCAATAATTCAACTTGAGCAATACGTAATCTCCTGTTCATCTTCAAAAAAAAAAAAACTCGAAACAGAGCCAACGATTCTATAGTGCCGAAGGCGTTTTCGATTTGTCATATGAGAGACAGAAAAAAACACATGATTACTTAGCCAGTAGGACAATTTTCGCTAACATTCTGGGACTGAGGAGAAGCTTTTATTTCTCCGACCTCAACTGTAGTATCGCTCTGATGAAGACGCAAACCTTTCCATCACAACTTCTATAACAGCGGATCCTCGAATGGAAGGTTTTAACAAATGAAATGCGCAATCATCGTTCTTTAAATAATTTTGGAAACTGGCGTATTGACTCTCCTGCTGTCTAGCCGCTAAAGGTTGCCGCATAAATGAACAACCATTGATTTTAGTGAGCGCGAACTTGTTCACATAAGCAGTCCACACCAAATAAATCCACCTATATTCTGCGCTGCAATAATTTCATAAAAATTCACGGTATTTGTCTTAAAGAGCCGTTTTGAAAAGGTTTCATTGACCTGAGACTTAATTTAACGACAAAACTCTTGAACAAAGCAGCTTACTTATTTGTCGGTAAGCAAGTCGGTTCAAATGGCATTACCATAGTGGTCCACTTTTATGATCGAAAGAATACGTGGTAATTGACTTAACATGTCCTTTCACGTTTTCATTTCATGAAAACACAACAGTGATGGTCTTTCTTCAATAGCTGAAATCTGTTGACTAACCAAGGTTTTCAATCGAAAACAGAAGTTAAATGCCACGGGAAACTGCTCGCTGTTTAGCAAATCGATAAAAACGGGATGGAGGTGCTTATTCATTTACATTCAGCTCTCCTAGATTATTATAAAGAGCCGATGATTCAGCACCGCTATATGTGCCTCCAATTTGTCTTTCAAGAGCAGAAAGGATTTATGATCTCACCAACGATGCACCATCGAAGGCTTGACTTGAACGAAACGACGGCGAAGAATTACAACAATTATGAACGACAGTGGGCAATCGACTCAAGTTAGGCTCTGAAGAGATCGAAACGCGTTGAAATATTGGCCCAAAGAAACTTGGTACCAACAATTCGTGCTACATACAAGCTTAGTCAAAAAAGGATTGCAGTATTCCACGTACTGAGTCAAAAGAAAACAATATTCTACGTCGTGTCGCAAATTTTCGCTAACACATTGAAATTGAGAGAAGTCTTTGTATTCTTCGACTGATAGTGTGATGTCACTCAAATGGAAACGCCAACACTTTTTGGGTCAAGTTTTATTTCCTCACTTATGCAACCTTCAGTGGAAGGTTATTAAGAACCACACGTCCTAACCTTCGTTTCCTAGATAACAATTCTGTGAAATAACGGTGGATCTCACTATCTAATTGTGAAATTGCTCGAATACTGATAAGCGTCGATTGATGCTAATGAATCTACCTTGTGCGATTTTGTAGTTGAAACCACAAAATGAGGCCTGACGATGATTTGCGCTGTGTTGTTCAGAAAAATAAACGACGTGCGAATTCCGAATCTGGTTGAAAATTTTTGATGTCCAACGATATTTTACGCTATTGTTGAGCTTCAGTAGGTTAACATTTCGACGAGTTAGCCTTCATCAGAGCCACGAAGATTTGAGTCGAGTATGCGAATTATATGTTTTTCTCCCAATGTTAGTATTCACAGTCATTACTTAGAAACGAATCCAGTAGAAGTAGTGTCCTCAGCCTCGCCCTTTTCATATTAGATCCCAAAGTCACGCTAAAATTGCATGACGCCAACAGAAGTCTACATAAATGGTGTTGCGAGTTAATTCTGTTCACATATTAATTGAAAACACAGTTTTTTTATAAGCAATTATTGGAAATCGCCAACTTAGCACAGTACCGTGCTCCAAGTGCGAAAAGAATAATATAACGAAATTGGTTATTTGCTCTGTAAGTTAGTTTACAATAATATGATGCAGCTAAAATAGGGAACTACAGCAACACGTAGCTGTTACAGTCCAGAAAGGCTTATTCAGCTCTTTTCGGCGTTCATAAGAAAAGTATAACAGATGAGATGACTCTACAACGCTGACAATGCTTTCGATTTTTCATTCGCAAAACAGACAAAACAAAATAATTACGTTCCGAGCTGGATGAATTTCCCTAACATACTGAGATGATGATGAAGCCTTTTTTTAGATCACAAGTGTAATGTAAAATACGTGAAGACTTCAAAGCTTTCCATCAAAACTCTTATCATGAGTGGAAGGCTTTCCAAAGCAACCCTCCCAATATACTATTCAAAGCCAAAGGGTTAGTGTACAAGGAAACGATCAGTGAGAATATTGAGCAACACTTTGATCGCTCAAGCAGCTTAAGCAGAAGCGAGGCCAGCCGAGATTCTGTGTCGTGCTGTTTTTATATGAAGGTATTTGCAATGAAGCGTGGTTTTAAACGCTGAAGAAATCTTCGAATGCGATCCCACTATTCTGCAATAACATTTCCAAACATGGTAGCTTTTTATATTTCCACAGGTAATTCGACTTAAATAGTATCACTACAGTGACCCGCCCTTTACGATCTAATGGATATCTGCTACCTGATGAATAGAACATCAATGAACATCTACCAGTTATTTCGTTTCGGATTACTTCAAAACCCAAAATATCTAGGACAGGAAAGGAAGTTGTGAGTAGTTTAATAAACATGCGATAACTCCCATGTATATCCTAGGAATATTACAGTTTCTAATGCGAGATTTTCCCACTGAACGTCTAGGTTATTCGTCTCTATTTTCACTTGATTGGAATTCTGTGCTATATCCAACGAATTGATCGAACTTCCTAATTTATCGCATCATTATTGAAAAAAGAGAACTTTCACAGCGAGCTGCAGTCAATGAAATCAGCGAATAGATCCTTTCATTATTATTTGAGCCAACATGTCATGTGGTGTGGTAAAGGCTCTTGTACAGCCCGAGACACGTGTTTCGTCCTTACAGACTCATCAGCCGGGCAGAACCCGTCGTCTGTCGATCTTTTCATAGTCAGTTCTCTCGGGAGCGTCACACTCCTTATATATAGTTATCGACGACCTACGCTTTACACTCTTTGTCAGATGAAACATTCACCTAACACAGCGTGTTTTCGCACTCGATTTCTAGCTGGCTGGTATTTTATCATAATATACCTTTCTTTCGAGTGCTTTATTAAGACCACGCTCAAATGATAATAGATCCTTTCATTATTATTTGAGCAAACATGTCATGTGGTCTGGTAAAGGCTCTGGTGAATGATCACCAATGTGCTCCGGGAGCGGGAGAGCTTTGGGCAAAGGCCTGAGATAAAGAAAAATTGCATGAACGAAAATATGAAGCTAAATGGAAACAGGGAACAAACGTTATAACTTTGTGAATGAAAAAGATCAAATGTCGTCGTGTTTGCCTCGGAGTGAGCGGATTGTTTGGTCGGGTCGCTTCTCGATTGCTTCTGGGCATATTCATAGGTACACATGTGACTGTTTGGTACGCATGTGCGCGGAAGTAATATGCAATAAACATGTAATTGAATATTAAATGAATTTAGGAAACCGTATGGTGAAGTTAAATAGAGATTATTTGATAGAAAATTTTTCTATAGACTATAGGAAAACTTTCTTGACTTTTTCAAACACTTCCCAGTTACTCGAAAGTAAAGCATTGTACTAAAGACGCTTTTCGTATTCAAATATAGTTCATGCATTACTTTGACTGAACAAACTCTGTGATTTGCACTTTATTACTGATTCAAAACTACAACGAATATAGATTGATAAAAAATTGTTCGGAAGCACATCAAGGCTCAATTTCAGTTTCCACCAACAGTGGCCGACGCTGAGAAGAAGTGCGATCCAAATGGACCTGATGCTAGCATACAAACCGCTCTGTTCAATTTCGCCACATCGCTGTCGACCAATTCGTTATGATGATAATTGTGGTCTCAACATTCAATTCATTAAAAATGAAGTTGTGCGAGAATGAATGCAACTCAAACCAAAAAAGTTCCAGAGATTGTTAAATGTGTATCGGGAGCACGCTTTATCATCACCATGGGTCCTGTTGTTGTACATCTCTGATCCGCTTCTCCATTGCAAGTTCCCGTCACCGTGTTGCCAACGATAAAGCAGTTGTCTTTGTCTTCATTCATTGCCATAACTGAAAGAAACCATGAGTTATCGCATCATATCTTCTTCTGTTTTAGCGTGGATTGAAGGAAGCTTAGAACAGTTTTTGAGCAATGCTTTTCCTTTATTCTACACACTCCCTTCAAATCATCTACTGCCCTGTTGAATACTATATTATTCGTGGAAAAAACAGATTGGAAAATGGCATCGATTGAAGGTTCTGATCTTAATGTCATATGACAAATTTCTTCATTAAAACACATTTTTTTTCTTGTTTTGTTGTTTTTTTCGGAAGCTTGGTGTGCTTCGGAACAATTTTTTATCAATCTATATTCGTTGTAGTTTTGAATCAGTAATAAAGTGCAAATCACAAGCGTTTGTTCAGTCAAAGTATTGCATGAACTATATTTGAATACGAAAAGCGTCTTTAGTACAATGCTCTACTTTCGAGTAACTGGGAAGTGTTTGAAAAAGTCAAGAAAGTTTTCCTATAGTCTATAGAAAATTTTCTATCAAATAATCTCTATTTAGCTTCACCATACGGTTTCCTAAATTCATTTAATATTCAATTACATGTTTATTGCATATTACTCCGCGCACATGCGTACCAAAACAGTCACATGTGTACCTATGAATATGCCAGAAGCAATCGAGAAGCGACCCGACCAAACAATCCGCTCACTCCGAGGCAAACACGACAACATTTAATCTTTTTCATTAACAAAGTTATAACGTTTGTTCCCTGTTTCCATTTAGCTTCATATTTTCGTTCATGCAATTTTCTTTTATCTCAGGCCTTTGCCAAAGCTCTCCCGCTCCCGGAGCACTTTGGTGATCTTTAGTATTTTTCAATTACTTCCTTATGCCTCTGAAGCACACAGCCTATCTCTTCTATAATCATCTTGTGATATGAAATTCAACTATTACCTTACCGCTGAACCCCATAATTTCCTTAGATTTAGGGCAGCGTGCTCATATTTATCTCAACTTATTACCTACGTAGCTAACCTTGAACTACGAATTCATCAAAACAATACTTTCAGTTGTGCTATTCCTACAAGCTAGTGGGCTGACCCGTCGTTCGATTTCACACACTAATCGTGTACAAATTTTGTTCTGTATGTACATCAGTGCTGAGTGTTGTTAATATCCCATGATTATTGATATAGAAGTTGAGGTTCGAAGGTTTATAAAGGGTCACTCAAGTCTGAGGCTTGATATACTGCGAATATTGGGAAAAGCCCCGTGTTTGAAAAATGAAGGCGAGCAGTCAACGAACCATCACATATTCAAGAAACCATTCTCACCGCTACCTCACCATAGGTCTTTAAGAAACTAGTTGAAGATAGAGTATAACGATGAGAGCAAAGAAAAATGAAACAAACCACTAAATTGTTGTCTACTGCGACAGCACTGCAAAGATTGACGAAAGATTTAATTTTCCGTATGTCGAGAAGTTGTCACATTCGAAGGCTTAAGTAGTGATGCTGAATTAATCCGGAATCATTTATTTGACCGCCTATTGCGGTGTTATGATGTTTTCATAAACCCAATGATGTAGAGCGGTGTGCAAAAACGTTTGCGTCAGCTGGGATTTGAACCCAGATCTCCCGGCTGGCGCAGTTTTTGCACACCACTCTACATCATTGGGTTGATGCTGAATTATTTTACGATAACTAAGCTGAAAATTGAACAATTCATAATTAATTGATGAATGCCCATTTGAAGCCCATTATGAGCTTGTTATTGCCTTCAAGTCTAAAGTGGAAGCCCCGATAGAAGACCTACGTCCATACTTTACTGATGGTTTGGTTATTTTTTCTACAAAATAGGGATATGCGCAGATATTTTGAAATACTAGACATTCAGTCAGAGTTAAAAAATTGACCCGTATGGTAGCGAAAGAAAGCTGCCCTCTATTTGAATCACGTCCAAATCACACTATCCGAAAACAGTTACATCACTGAGTGGTACTGAAAGACAAGTAACAAGAATATTTTGGTTCATAATCTTTCTGTTATTCCTTATTTTACAAGAGACTCTTCTGGGAAATCCCCATCAATGGTTCAGCAAATAGCCATTTCCAAAGGCTACGAAAATATAACTTGCCGGAATTTATTGATAGGAAATAACATGCTCCGAAGTTAAAATAAACTAAGGTCTTGTTCATCGTGTTATTCTTTTCAGACGAAACGTGCTTAGCTATCAAACGCTGTATGAAAAGAGCAGACCTGTGTAAATTGGGAATAGTAATTGAGATACCAGCGAATACTCTGAGACGGCAGCTAGTTACAATCGCTTATAAGATTGTCTAATTACAAAGGAAGAGTTCGTATCATGTTCTTACGATGAAGTTGGTAGTTGCATGAGAACGGGTGTAGTTTACCTGATATCTTGTAAGGCGTACGGAGATAAGTGCAATAGGGAAACGCGCAGGACCACTCTCTCGCCGTGTAGAACACCTAGACGGGAAGACTAATGCTAAACCAAATACCCGAACAGTTCGCATAAGACCCAGATATACAGCGAGAAGCATTCTGATGTGGAAGTCACCATCTTCGCACAGAAACATTAGATTTCAGAGTGTGAAATTTTGGAAAGAATCTGGGTGAACTGTATCAGTCCAAATTTGAACCACAGGAAGAAATGCCTCCTTATCAGATGTGATATGACACAGTATGTAAGACTTGTTCTCATAAGAGAGATGCATTAGCCTTTCATGTGATTCTTGCACGGTAGGTCTCCACTTGAAAACTCGGTGGAAGTCTTATGAAAAAGCGGTATGTTTAGAAGTTGTTTTAAGCTTGACGCAAGTGAAATATGGGTATGGTGATTTCTATCTGACTAATGGAAATGTATGGCTGAGTGGATTGTGAAAAAACTTGATCTTTTCAGAGTGTGATTAAGAAGAAACGGCCGACACGTCAGCTGTCCAAAAAATATGCTATAACAACTTCTCGCTAACAAAGAAGAAAATGCGATTTCATATTATGAGTGACTCCGATATATAATGGCTGATGGCAAAACAGTATATGGTTAGGTTCTCAAGAATGTCTGCTGTATAATGAGGATTCGGATTAAACACGGTTGCCATGCTATCGCGCTCCCACATCTTCATTTCAAGCAAGTCACAAAACAAATCTGGCTGAGGACATGAGAAAAATGAAAAAACCATAACACTGTGAGATTATGACTTTTTGTCTTTCCCCACAGAAAATGTCTGCATTGAGGGTATCCAAAAAAAGCGTCGAAAATGGAGGCACTGAATTAGTGGAAAACCACTGCAAACAGCTCTCCAAACACCATTCACTGTGAAGGCTAAATTTTTCTGCGTCCAAAACAATTATTTCCCTAGCAACATTCTTGGAAACGCTTCAATTAATTAGCTTGGTTCGCTAGATAGGAAAATCCTACATTGTGGATGAACACGGCGTATATATTACTTAGATTTGCGAAAAGTTAATGTGCAGCTATCACGGTGGTGTGATACGAGGAATTTATTCACCTGCCTGAAAAAGTACTAAGCAACATCTCATTATAATGCATTCAAGATTACGACACAACTTACCGTTTTGCAATTCCCCCTATTAAACAAATCTATCCTGACGGGAATGCATTCTTTCTTAATAAGCAATAGCTGACTGTCATTCGGTTTTTTAAAGCTCTGATCCTACTAGCTTACTTTTTCGTTTGAGATTATTAAACCGTAGAGTTCCTGAGTTTGGTCTGTAGCGTTAAGGGACGCCATTGTCACCCTCATGTTTCCGTACATTTTTCCGTTTTTCTGTAGTGGGGCAAATTCCCGTCACTGGTGCTGCCCAAAATAATACTAAAGCAGTAGTTTGCATATTCACTGCAAAAACCTACAAAGCTTAGAAGCACAAGTTTCTCACAAGAAAAAGACTAAGAAAGACTAAAAATAATTTTTACCGTAGTGATTTTCTTCAAAGCTGCACCTTCTATTTTGTTTCTGAGAAACTTATATATATCACTTGCATTATGATAAGTTTTCCATATATCTGGGCAACCTATTCCGTCTGTTGTAAGACATATTAATGTGGAGGCGGCGCCACGACCCACCCTATGGCAACGCGAGGATAGAGCGATAAGCCTCCAATCACAGAGACGCCGAAACCTCGCGAAAACAAACCAGTGTATGGCCGCAATGGCCGAAGCCAACCTCGTTTAGGCATGTAGCAAATTCTTTTTTGGAATTATTTTGTCTGGACATACACTTCTTACTTTGATTTGGAATATAATGAAAAACATTTAGCTTTTTTGAACACGAGGAAACGAGCGGCGTTGGAGAACGGTTTAAGAGCATCGAAGATGTAGTGAAGACGACCAAGAGAGCATCCAACTCCGTGCCCACCTTTTCGACCTCGGACAGTTATCCCCTGCCCTAAACGTATGCACAGCAAGAACCTGGTCCGCTACGTAAGGCAGGCTGAAAGATCACTTGGCGGTTATTCGAACGCAGACGAAAGTCGGTTGCTCAGGAGTACCCGCATCTCGTAAAATGACGAGAACAGGATTGAATTTTCGACCCTACCTCAAAGACCTCGAAGGATTCCAAAGACAGCCTTTCTATACTGATAGGAAGGTCCGAAATAAGAGTTGTGAATAAATTGATTTTTGTAGATTCAAGTTAATTAATTTGAAGTTTAAAATCACTTAAGACTAAACATTTGGAACGCGGTGAGAAAAATATCCTCGCCCGAAGCTCATCCCGCCCACCAATGGTTTAGTCCCACTTCTACAAAATGCTAAGGGCTCGAGGACATGCTCAAAAAAATGCATGGTCAAAGAAACAATTTTTTTATGGCACAGATCTTGAATGACTCCATTTGTTCGTTTTCTGCTTGTTAATCTTTTCCCCCATCAAAAATTCTTGTGGTGATTTCATTGAAATGTAGTTTAGAAGATGGACGCTCGGTGAACTGTGGTTAAATGGTAAGCTCATAAATAGAAATCTGAGCGTTTCGAGTGAATTTTTGATTTATTGCTACATGAAGATTCGCTATGTTGATCGTTTTAGATTAAACATTTATTATTCATCAGTTGCTACTGCTTGTAATATTCTTGTTTCGTTGTTTCGACATATAATTCCCGCAGAAAACGATTCCTACTTGCTCCAAAGCCTAGCGATTCCTGCTTTTCGGAAAGATAGTTTAATGTTGTTATTCGCAATTTGTGTTTAAAGGTCATTGTTACTGATGTAGCTTCATTACATGACATGGATGATGTGAAATAACCGGTTCTTAGTATTTTCTTAGTCCACAAGTACAATTTTCGACATTTTCTCCAAATGGAAATTGATTATGACTACTCGACCAACATTTATAAGTTGAGACTGGGAGGTTTTTCTTGAAATATCGGCACCGTTGGTTTGCTATCTCTCTGAGATAGTGACGGATTTTTAGTGTTTTTAAAAATCCCATTAAAATGCCACTTTTGGAATTTCGTAATTCATCTCAATCATGAATTTCGACAACTGCAGTGATACCATTCACTGAATGCAAAGACTAGCGACCAATTGCCTTGGCCTCTCCATACTCCTTTATGAGGCTCCGGGAGACCGATTATCAAACATATCGTGGGATCAACGTACGCGTCCTCAAATTCACAGGAACAAGAACAGGTGATGATTGAGTGGTGACTTGAGCGGGCACCTGCAATCTTCCTATCGCGTTAATGGGCACCCTGAGGTGAACCTCTCTCACTTCAGCAACATTTTTTGAGGGCATCACATTTTTTTCGAGGGTTTTCCGTGAAATTCGACTATAGATGGACTTTTTGAGCAGTGCGCTTAACATTCTGAGGACACCCAACGTAGCGACTCTTATCCACTACTGACGCTAGAGCGCATCACGTGTCCGACCTATCTTATTTGCGATGAAATGGCGTGTGAGACGATATCTCTGAATTGTGATTGGTGGTTTAGCCAACAACCTCTGATTTTTTCTCTCATGCAAAATGCCAAATATTTGTAACTTTGGCCTTTCGACTACGCGTCCAGTAGAAACCACGTAAGCGTTCATCGTACCTACGTAATGACCAGATTTCAATTGCACACGTTAAAGCAGAGATAGCCGTTTAGTCGCAGAGGTGGTCATAGAGCCGATTGTTCTTTGTTTTCCTCACTGCATCTTCTGTACTCTTCACAGCTCTTTAAGTCCGATCTATTCCTGCTCAGCTCTGGAGCTAAGTTACCATCATGATAACTTTGCGACCTAGATAGGGCGTTGACTGAAGCATTAGACGGCATTCACTCCGCCGAATACAAATGGAGCTTCTGAAACCACGATCACATAAACATCGTCCTTTGTTGTTCTATTCGGAAAATAGTCTAATGACATACTTTCAAGCTCTGAGAAAGGCGAATTAGCCGAAACTTTAACCCATTGAATGTTACTGCTATTATTGATACTCTCCTACAAACTACCCGGTACCACCCTCGACATCGGCTTATCCAGAAGTCTTCACGATTTACGTACAATAAATGTCAATACCGAGGTTTGTAGAAAGTCAGTCTACTTGATTATTCGAAGGTCCAATCTTTTCACAGAACGTTGGCGAAATCGGTCAACATTCGTTCTGCTTGTGTAGTTTGTTTGGCGTGAAAACGACGATTCCACCAACAAAGCGAAGTGGTGTAATTGCCGACCATTGGTGTTTTCAAAGATGAAAGTGGTCAGTTTTTTGGCGAGATGAATGGTATTGTCAAAGTCTCCTCATCAGCAGTGCCTTAGCTCTCTTTCTTATGACTGCTCCTGTTTCAAACTAAAATCAAAAGCCTTTTACAAATATGTAAAAGTAGGAAAAGATTGGCCTTTTGTACTTTCGCAGAACTTCAGTGAGTTTTTCTTAGTGCGTGGAGAATTAAGCAAATGACCCTTCCCGAATCCTGTATGTCTGCAGGCTGTTTTTTGTCCAATATTCTGGTCAATCCTGTTTTTTGGATGAGTCAACTGAAATGGATGAGTCAATGGACAAAAAACACGAGCAGATTAATCGATAGTTGCTGGCGTCGTAAAGGCCTCCGTTATTGAACAATGAGAAGGTCCTTACTGGTTCTCCTTTGACCTTGTAATCTGACACATAACGAGTGAAGCAGAGCCAGTGTGTAGATGAAAACTCGTAGGGGTTCCTCAGGTGTTTACTGAAATTAGCGAAGCATACAACAGCACAGTTAATACTGCAGCATGAATAGTGCAATAGTCGAGATGGCTAACGTTTTCGCCAACGTCGCCTTGTTCAGAGCCGTTTTGATGTTTTTGGGTTCTATCAGTTATTCATTGAAGAGCAGTCGCTCGGGTCAGCGCATCAGTGGAGAGTGTCGAAATTTTCGAAAAGGAGAAACCGAAGAAAAAACAAATCCATCTTCTTTCATTTGAAATGACGGTGAGACATGGCTAATGAACAGGTTCGAGTAGTATTAGTAGATGATTTTCTCCACTGCCTCTGTGGTAAGCTATCGTTTCGTCCGGTCAGTCGTCGGAGTGCAGTCATTTGTTCTTGTAATTGCTAAGCTTTTTACGGGTTTCCGCGAATGGTTTCTTCACAGTTTCTGAAAGCTGTGGTAGTATATTGTTGTTCGATGGGTGACATCTCAGGAACTTTGCCTTGTTCAGAACCTGAACGTATGTATCACACGCACCATCCATGTAATTTGGTAACTCATATTACAGACTTTGATTAAGACGAATTCTCCAAAATGTCACTCGTCGAACAACAACTGCACCTGCTACTACTGCTACAACAATTACTCTTGTTACCATCCTCGTGTAGTGTCAAACAAGTGTTAGAAAAAACGATTGACTTAGTTACTACAAAAATTCTCTACACATTGATATGCTTTTTGGCTTCCAGCGGATTATACGCGTGATAAAAATGAAAGGCAAAAAAGTGAGTGTGGAAACATAAGTTTTGATCTCGATGCTACAACTTTGTAAAAGACGTTTGAAAAACCGGCAAAGGGGGGAATACCACAAGTCTCCGCTTTTAAATTGTTTTCCTAGCAATCCCATTAAAAGTTTTTCTCTTCAGCGAAGATATTGGCTTCTGATTGTTTCCCTCCCTAATCGAAGGAATTGAGGGATCACCCCATGAAAGCAAAAACTCCCACCTTTAAACGGATGGATCACAAAATGAATCTGAGACAGATGAAACGACCAGTAGTGTAATGTCACCAGAGCTATCTATCAATTGAACTTAGCTACTTTAAAGTGACCTGAAACCATTTTATGCAGCATGAATATAAAACGACTCTGTGAGGAGAGTCCGTTGCACGTGAATTTGTGACATAACATTTTCATGGAGCCATTAGTGTCAACCTTCGGCCGAAATAACACAGTATTGTATTCAATGGTGCGAAAAGAATGCTGTGCAAAGTATTGTTCTTCGTCCAGCAATTCAGCTAACACCAATGCGAGACTGGGACACATGGAACGATTATATATACACCCATTCGGCGGTTCGTGGAAGGACTTATGTAGAGCTGGTGATTTTACAGTCTAGGACGATGTTTTCCAAAACTGTCATTTGCGAAAACACATCAAATAAATTCAATGATCTGTGCCAGAAACCAATCAGTCAACGGTTGATTGTTGGCAGCTGCGAGACCTTATACTAATGAAACAGTGATAACAGAGCGGTGACTCAGTGGTGTAAAATATAGTGAAAAGAAGGGCTCAACTTCAGCTTGGAGAAGAAAGCTCTCAAATCACTCACACTCTTGGATACAAAATTACAACATCATCACACTGCTGTAAGTGCGCTAAATTAAGGACTGCTGTGATTACCAGAACAAATCAATTCGTCCCGAAGAGAATAACTTTCACTAACAACTTTATTTGGTGTGAAGTGTTCTTTTTTCGACCACAATTGTATCTCACTTACATGGAGGCGAAGAATTCTTTTATTACAATTCCTCACCTCAAAATCCTGAGTGATAGGCTCTCCACAGTAGCAGGCAAAGCATTTTTTTTTCTCCAAGTACTAAATTCTGCAGTGTCGAATTACTATTTAATGATCATTTAGTAATGAACACCACCTCAACGGTTCGAGAAAACTGCCATATGACGCCAACAGATGTTTTGTGCTACGTTATTTTTATATATCGAGCAGCGGTATTCGTCACAAAACGTCGTTTTGGAAAAAACCTTTGAATACATGAGAACCTAGTTTGGCGGCAACATTCTCAGACACAGTGCTTTCTTTTCCTTTCTGTCGGCAGGTAAGTGCGATTCAAATTGCATCACCACGGTGGCCGACTTTTGTAACTGGGAGGATAACACGACAAACAGAAAATCGATGACTGTCCATCACTTGGTTCGTTTTCAGACTACTTTGGAAGCTAAGATTACAAGACATTACAACTGAAGAAATGAGTTCAACCACTGAAAAATTTGCTAGCGTTACGCGGAAAATAAAATAAGACACTATATGAAAAGTGCAATAGAAACTTTTGTTATGTCGGCACATCCGCAAGAAACAATTGTTGGAAACTGACAGGCGTTCTATGAACACCGGCGCCTGATGGGAATATTGAATGTTTGAAAAGGCGAGTATGAAAACTTTACCTGAGTGTCACGTCAGTCGTGTCTCATAACGTCCACTTTACTTAATCATATCGAAACACTTCCAGCCTCATGATGTGTTATTCTTGTGCCTCACCGACAAGACTTGTGACAGTGTATATGCAGTTCTTGTTTCTACCAAAACTTCTGTTACAGTATTCATTCGACATCCTTATGTTAGTGAATTTTGCTGAGATATTATTGCCTATCTCTGGATTCTTTTAGAGGAGATTCTGTGCTATTTGTTTGGTTTGATGCAACAGTCGACCGATCCTCCATTAACCAAAAAAATTTAATTTGTGCTCTAAATGTGCGAGGCTCACAGCATAAAGAGATAAAAAAAGTTCTTCATTTCTTGAACAAATTTTACAAGATCACGTTCCGCGTGAAAATTACACTTTATTTTTTTTCAATCAATATCTCCTTTTAGGGATCTTTTCTCAAACATTAGTTCTAGCTTCGG
Organism: Parelaphostrongylus tenuis; assembly: GCA_019055375.1. Taxonomy (NCBI): domain Eukaryota; kingdom Metazoa; phylum Nematoda; class Chromadorea; order Rhabditida; family Metastrongylidae; genus Parelaphostrongylus; species Parelaphostrongylus tenuis. The sequence continues at coordinate 2,086 of JAHQIW010005886.1, read as the reverse complement.
CGACTTATTGCGAATATAATATTAATTTTGGGAAAATCGGTATTTTTGTCGCTTGCAGCAGAAATGGGAAGGCGGCATGAATTCGGCTGCGCCACTTGAGGGATTGACGCATTCATTATAGGTTTCTATTCACGTCATTCCTTTCAAGAGCTTTTGTTTTTCATTAGAGTTCTAACATGTAATAACTTCATCATTTTTCACTGTTTTGGAGAATTAAACCTCGCTACAAATTGAGCTTCGAAAGATTTTGCTCTTAATTAAACCAATTTGAGAAGCCCCCGTGCTCTTGAGAAAATCAAAGAGCTGCCAAAGAAACGTGACAGATGTATTAGTGCTGATTGGCAAATCCGTTGTTGTTTTGTCAATGATCGATGAAAATGAGAAGAATTTGATTCCAGTTAAGTTCGCAACATTTGCTCAGCTCCTTAAGAGAATAAAATGAATACGACAAGAGTTCCGACCGCTTCCTTCATAATTTTGCTGTTGGTCAGAGTTGTGAAAGTGTTTGGATGTGGAGTGATGCCTGAAGGTCAAGGTGATGAATAGAAGATTTTTATGATATTTTAAGATGTTCTTAATCTTAGACAGAAATTTATTTATTCTGATCAGAATCAATATATTGAACACTCAATACTACTGATGACGTATCCTCCAAATATTTTTATGGAGGATATAGAATTCTAAGTAAGAAAAAAAAAGCTCTGTAAAGATCATTTGAGATCATGAAGAAAACGTCCAAAGAATCAAAAAGGAATCGTTTGTGGCCAAAATTCTATTATATTCTAATCACACAAAATGACAAAATTACGTTCAGCGAGCACGAGGAGCCTTCACTGTTTCTGGCTTCACTTTGCCTGTTAACATGGTTTATGGTGGAAGTCCTACAGTTTCTACTCCGGGTTTCTGGTATTGCAGCTAGCAGAGAAGGAGCTCAGGGGTTTATATCACGTCTTGTGATGCAAACAGTAGGTTTGCAACTCTGAATCCCAAGCTTGCTTTTGACGTGTTTCGTAAAGTATCAGGAAATAGGCTCAGATTTTGAAAAAGTTCGTCACATCTCAGTGCTTCTATAAACTTTCATAGTTTCGCATAAATTGATTTAGAATACTTTGTATAAATTCACTCTATTTAGTGAAAAGTCTGTCTTTTAGGTCTTTGATGTTCTTGAAAGCCAGGGTCGTAGCTCATTTCTACCTCATGCAGTAATCTCTGCCATTCTAGACCAACTTACTGTGAACATCACCTATGAACCACTGATGTGTCGGGGATGTTGTACTTGATCCAGCTATGGATATGGGTTGGTCTTTAATGTTGAACATCTATTTGAAGAGTTCAAGAACAAGTTACAACACCCTCAAAAAAGGCAGATTTGTATTTGCTGTTCGCATGTGCGACTATCCATTATCGTAGGGCACTCGAAAGATAACTTGTGGTCCTTGAGTGAGCGCCAGCAAAACTTCTGTTTCTGCTTATCGAGTGTAAGAGTAACTCAGTGGGTTCTCCTCGACTTGGTAACTCTTTGAACTTCACATCTTCTAAACAGGCATTTCGTAAAGAAATTCTACTGCTGCGCTGGTGGTCGTCTAGCAGCACGTTTAACATCTCGAGGAATCCAGTCGGTGGCGTTTAAACGTCACCGGCTGTGTCGTCAAAGCGCATTACGTGTCCGGCTTACCTAATTCAATAGCGGCAAGTTGAACAACGTCTTTGATTTCTCATCGTGACGTAGGTAAGTCAGACCTGTGAAACTTGTCTCTTATTTGTGACCACGGGATACTCATAGCATCGATCTTTTGAGCGCGTTCAATAATACTAAGAGATCCTTCATCTTGCTCACGTAAAGACATGTTTCCACTGCATACGTATGGCTGAGTCAAGATTAACCGCTGAGTTGAGACGGTGAGCGGTGCCGGATGTTCTTTTCTCTTTACATTACATCATCGATGCTCTCAAACATTGCTCAAACCTCTCGCTCTCTTTCTGCTTAACAATGGGGACTGCGTCGCCTATCATGTCAACTTCCGACTAAACATGCCGTAACAGGAACATGCAGGGATATTCGTTACATTGCGAATAAAGGGTTGTT